>SNQJ01S0016131.1:161613-204634 GCA_010110895.2 Picea sitchensis
AGGAATAGTAAAGGACCCACATGTCCACATGCTAGTTTCCTAGGGACTTTTGAATTACGCAAGGTTGTACCAAAGGCATTTAGTTAATTAGGTAATCAACACTTGTAAGGACCAATCGAAGTCCACATGCAGCAAGGTGACACTTAATTCATTAAAACATTGGCAGAATTTCACTCATTCACACACAAAAGTCACTTATAACTCACATAGTTTTCCTCTCAAAACGTGGAGGTCAAAGTAAGTTTCCTCCAAAGGGATTCTGAAACACCCCACCCTTTTCTTGACAAAACTATCCACTCCCATTTAATTTCAACGAGATTGGCTCACACCCCCAATATCTCAAACAATCACATCTAATTTTTTTCTAAAAACTCATTAAGTTATCCTCCACAGGAGGTTCCAAACGAATTTTTTTAGCCTAGGTAGGATTTCGGGGATAGGTATCCAAATAACTCCCCGTTATCTGGTTCTCACATTGTCAAAACAATAGAAGTTGTCAAATAGGGAACTGTAAATCCTCCAAGTCAAGTGTTCCTAACACCATAAGGCAGGGAGATACCCATGAAGGGTTGAGGGCCGAGGTCTGGTTGTTCTGTGCATCCCCCCCTTGAGGCACCCACCTCTTGGACATGATCCAGCCCGTGACCCATTTCTTAGGCCGAAAATCTAAATGCCGCACTTTGACCGAGGTACCTAGTGACCAAATTTTAGGACATCTACCTAGGTGGAAATTATGGGATACAATTGCACCCTGATCGGATTTTGTGTGGCTATTGGGAAATATCGCCATCTCTTTCAGGATATGCCCCCTTTACCCCTCATTGTAACCAATTACTTCATCCTTCACTAGTTTCTTTTCTGGTGACTTCAAACCCCACTGTTGAGTACTATTGGAAGGTCCAATTCTATTTGAGAGGAATGACATTATGCCTTTTATGACACGAGCATTTGTTTTCTTTGATTCCCCACGTGGACAAAACTCACTTATCCACATATATTATTATTTTTCAAAATATTGTATGTATGATGCACTTTTGATTACATTTTGATATATATCGTGTAAAGTTCAAAAATTGCAACAAAGTCTCTTGTTTATTTTACTCTCACCACAATTCCCACACATCCACTCAGCTAGTCAGGCATCATAGGGGACCCACAAAATCCCTGTCATTCCAGATGCTTGATAAACCTCCCTCCTATTTTAGGGGGAGTTACTAGTCTTGCCAACCCATCGACACCACCTTCACACACTCCAGTGAGTGCCATTGTCTTAGGATCAACTTTTCTTGGTTCCACATTACTTGGGTCCACTTCCCAAGGTTCTCCATCCACTCTCTCTCCTTTACATAGAAGCGAGGGGCCAACTTCCTCTCAAGGGGGAAATACCAACCCACCTAACCCCCCTCAAGGGTGAGGTTCACAAACCATTCACACCATGGCTGGGATGTCTCACTCAGTAGACGGATTGATTGGTAATACCACACACCACAGTGCACAACCCCAACAACCACCAATGTATGGCACACCTCAATATCCGTCGGCATATGGGGGAAACTCTTATTACCCTCCACCCCCTTATCAACAACCATACCATGTTGCTCTTCCTCCACCTATCAGTGGGCCACCGCCAGCACCTACATTACACCCACCTATCCAAACAAGTTCTGGTACTCCCTCTACCTCAACTTATACTCTAAGTACTAGCGAAAGTGCCACACCTTCATATGTACCTTACGGATCAAAACTCCCACAAAATATGTACTTTCCATTCCCTGGTCCTCCACAGCCCATGCCTCCCCCACACCCTCACGCTAGGGTGAATTTTATTCAACCCTCACCCCTTCAGTAATATCAAAATTTTGAACAGTTGAATATGGAAAATCTGACCCATCAGTTGAATAATGCCAAAAAGAAAGGAAAAAACAGGAACAATAGCAACCCAAGTCAAGGTAGGAATCACCCCCAACAAAACCAACCTACTCAGGGCAACCAGAATCAAGGGAATCAGAACCCCTAGGGGGAAAATAACAACAGGCGTCAAGGGAGAAATAACAATACTATTAGAACCACTTTCCCTTGTTCTCTTTGTGGTGAGTTCGGTCATTATACTCATCATTGTCCCCAAATCGATGATTTTAAACAGATGAAAGACTCAGGAAGTGTACCACACTCTCCAGCACCACCTGCCCCTCAACAGGCCCCACAACAATACGTGCAACAACCACCCCCAGCCATGCTGCAAAAACCCATTCCACACCAGGGTGTGATGAACGCCCAACAGGATATGCAACCTACCACACCACAGTTGGGACAATACCTCAATCCAAACAATCCCACAGATCGTACTATCCTCCTCACCAGTGAGGAAGAAATCCTTCTGCAAACATGTAATCGTCAATACTGTGCACCCGTTGAGTCTCCTCCCATTTCCCCCAAAACAATCCCAGCACCAACGAGACCCCCATTAGTGATTCCTTTCCCTAGCGCCAAAACACCTCTTTGTATCCCTCGCATCCCATTGTGTAGGAATATCCACAACCCCCAGGCTAGGGCGGCTCATAATTATAGTTTGGTTGATGACTTAGCACAATCGTCGGCTGCCATGTCAGTCTTAGAAGTCCTTCAAACTTGTCCCACTCAGCGGAAATCAATACTTTCTGCCCTGGGGGCAGTTGACCCCATGGGTACTCAACTCATCACATTTGATCTCGACAGCGGAGAACCTCTCCTTCCCACTCTAATCGCTTTTCAAATCCCAGTAAAAATTGGGAACATTACAGTTCATTGGTGCATCATCGATGAAGGTGCATCCACATGCATTATGTCCAAGTCTGTATGGCAGAAACTTGGTTCCCCCGAACTCATACCATATTTCATTACCTTAAGAGCTTATGACGGACGACCATCTTCCCCCAAAGGGGTCTTCCAAAATGTCCCTGTAGAACTTGGGGGAAAGACCATTCTCATCGACATTGAAGTTATCAATGGCCCACTCGATTATAATATCTTGTTCGGTCGTAGCTACATGTACGCTATGAAGGCAGTTTCCTCTTTCGTCTTTCGAACAATGATGTTCCCCCATAATGGGAAGATCATTACCATTGACCAAGTTTCACATTACGATCCTAACCCTTCTACCAACATTGATAACATTCTCCCTGTCATCCACACGAGTCATGATGCATACCCACTCATCGAAATGGGTCCCGGAATTTTCAAAGACCCATCCTTGTTAGGAACTTACCATGGTGCACCACTGCTCCTTCATCCTTCCAATCAAGTATGCATTGTATCGTCAAATGGAACTGACATAGAGGATACCCTTCCTCTTAGGGAGGCTTTTATCATATCTGACATCCCACTAGTCACAAAGCTCTCCCCTCATGAGCCTCCTGTGAACTCGTCGACTCAACCAGTTCAAGATTTCACCTCTCCCCAAGGCCATATCCAAGTTTGGGAGACAGTTCCCTAACCCATTACTCAAATCCCCTTCTTCTACCCTCCACCCGGCGTACAATCTTTCCAAGTAGCCGTAACGCTTACTCTCCCTAATATGGTGTTGGAAATTCTAGTTTGGTATTTACATCCCCCAGAGATTGTCCCTCAACCATCCCTTCCCCCCCAAACGGAAGGAATCCCAATGACGATTCCCATACTCACTCCCACCATACCCTCTACACCCCCACTCACTAACCTCCCTGCCACAGCTAGGGGTAGGCGAAAGAAGAAGGATCCCACAACTCCACTCCCCTAACTCATCCGACCTCCTTACGTGCTATGTGAGAAAGATGGACACCCAACCAACAAATGCCCATCTCTACCCGAGTTACGTAATCTAATTCCACTCAATCAAACACCATCATTGCTCGCCACTGTAGCAAGTACTGCCACTACCTCTCCTAACTCAAGTAGAAAAGGGATGGGAACCAAATTCACTTGTGCTATATGTTCAAAATATGGCCATTATACACACCATTGCCCAGCACTACCTCATTTCTGGTAGACATTCATCACAGTATGCCAAAGCTTCCAGAACAAACCCAATCCAGCTACATCATCCCTACCAAACATCACTGAGATCCATTATGTCACAACTTCAGTCAATGAACGTATGAGATGCCCTTGTTATCTATGCGAATACTTAGATCATTTTACATACCAATGTCCTATGATCATTGAATACAGCCAACGCCAATCGATCTTGATTCAAACCCCTGTGCCCCCTACAAAATCGATGGTTGACCTTACCTCATCACTATAGATTATTCATATCATTTCTCCTGAACCAGAGGCACTCCCTATTCCTCTGTGGTTCTTCAATGACTTATCTGAGGATTTACCCCCAAATCCCCCCAATTCTCCCATTCATTTCCCTACGAAAATTTTACATACAACTACCACTAGTACTCCTCAGTACTTCGATATTTGGTTTATGTCGAGTGAACCATCGCAATCATTGCATTATTCCCCCTGCTTCTTCATCACCAGAGGACAACCACACGACGATAGTCACCGATATCACTCTTTTCGATCCCTTGTATTCCATTCAATTCCACTGTGACGAGGACATACTCGAAGAATTAAACACCCCCAACTACCCATGGGATGCGCTACACCACAAAGCACTCTTCTTTCCATAGGAAGCCTCGACGCCTCCTAATCAACACCCCATATATGCATTCAAACCAAGGATTTTATCCTATCATGGCATATCGAATGGTTCAACAACCCCATTCCTTCCCCTGATGCTTTTGAAGAAGGAAACATGGCCAACATTTCCCCGACCATCAAAATCGATATTTCCATAAAAAATGGAGTTGTTGAGGAAATCACCATTGGTTCCGCATGCACTCTTGAAGAAATCACTGCCTATAAAGCCCTCTTCCAAGAATATCGGGATATTTTTGCTTGGTCATACACAGAGATGCCTGGCCTTGATTCCTCTATTGTCGAACATCGCATCGACACCTAGCCTGACATTACACCAGTTCATCAAAAACAACGACCACTACACCCATCCAAAGAAGCGGCCATTAAAGCCAAGATTGACAAATTACGTGCGGCTAGGTTCATCTACCCCATCACCTATACCTCATGGGTTTCCAACCCTATACCCGTTAACAAAAAACAGGGCACTATCCATGTCTGCAGAGACTTTCGCGATCTCAATCACGCATGTCCCAAAGACAACTTTCCAATTCCTTTCATCGATCAAATTATCAACGAATTTGCAGGCCACGAGGCTCTGTCCTTCATGGATGGTTTCTCTGGTTATAATCAAATCCAAATCCACCCAACTGATCAATACAAAACCACATTCACCACCCCTTAGGGTATTTTTTCATATCATGTCATTCCTTTTGGCCTAAAGAATGTTGGCGCAACTTTCCAATGGGCTATGACATACTTTTTTCATAATCTGGCTCATATCATCCTCGCATACTTGGATGATCTCACAGCTCGATCCAAAAAATGCACCCAACATCTTGATGATTTACGGATCATCTTCCAATGGTGTCATCAGTACAACATCCGCTTGAACCCCCTCAAGTGTGTGTTCTGCGTCACTGCGGGGCGCCTCCTCGGATTCATCGTTTCCCAAAGAGGTATTATCGTGGACCCCCTTAAAGTCCAATCCATCAAAAAAATTCCACCCCCCCGTGAATTTACGTCAACTCCAGAGCCTATAAGGAAACACTAACTTTCTACAGTGATTTGTCCCAAACTATGCTACTCGAGCACATGGTTTCCTTCGCTTACTATGCCATGACATCCCATTTCACTGGGATGAACATGCCCAAAAAGAATTCGATGATCTTAAAATAATGTTGTCTAATGCCCTTTTAATTAGTTCACCTGACTATAATCGCGACTATATCCTCTACATATCAGCCTCAGCTGTCTCAGTAGCAAGAGTTCTCGTTCAAATCAGCGATGACGATCGTGAGCATGTCATTTACTACATTAGTAAAAACCTCTCAGGGCCGCCCCTAAAGTATAATCACAAAGAGAAACTAGTCCTTGGAGTTGTCCTTGCAGTCCAAAAACTGCGCCATTACATTCTGCTTCGCAAAACTAGGGTCATAGCAGATTCCAACCCCATACAATACTTGCTCAGTCGTCGACAAATTAATGGAAAATTTGCCCGATGGATCGTTATCCTTCAGGAATACGATCTCGAATTTTCAACAACCAAGAGAAAGAAAGCCCTCGTCCTCGCCGAACTCATCACAACCTTCCCCTTTGATACTACAAGTGCCCCCGTCAATACCGACTTCCTCGATGAACATCTCTTTTATATCACTTCGGATGATCCTTGGTACAGCGACCTCCTCATCTACCTCCGAACCCAAAAGTTTGGTAACCACCTCTCACAGGATGATCGTCGTCGTATTTGCCATTAGGCCCCCCACTATCTCCTCATCAGAGATATCTTATATCGACGAGGGGTCAACACCATACTTTGTCGATGCTTGACTATTGACGAGGCCGATCGAGTCTTGAACGACTGCCATAGCGACGCATGCGGGGGCCATCTTTCGGGAATGTGTATTGCTCAGAAAATCATTTGAGCAGGTTATTTTTGGCCTACATTATTTCATGATTGCATTCATGCCGTAAAGCGATGCCATAAATGTCATCTTTACGCCAACAAAGCATGAGCAACACCTGCTCTTCTCCACCTAGTCATTACTGCAGGCCCCTTTTGTAAATGGGGCATCGACTTCATGACTTGTATTACCCCATCCAACAATGGACACAAATACATTGTTGTCACAGTCGATTACTTCACAAAATGGGCTGAAGCCATGCCCACCTTCAACAACATCGCTGACACTGCAGTGCCGTTTTTCTTTAATCACATCATATCCCGCTTTAGAGTACCACTCCAACTAGTTTCCGATCATGGGAAACATTTCGAGAATGAGATTTTCGTTGAACTCTCATCTCAGTTGGGATTTTCCCACGAGTTTGCCTCACCATATTACCCTCAGTCTAACAGATAGGTAGAAGCAGTTAACAAGGTCCTCAAGACCATGTTGCAGCGCATGGTTAACAAACATAAGACCAATTGGCATCATATGTTATTTTCCATGCTATGGGCTTATCGTACGGCTATGAAAACGACCACTGGTTTCACACCATTTCATCTAGTCCATAGGGTTGAAGCCACTCTTCCCATCGAGTGCAAAATTCCCACCTTACACACCACAATTGAGCTATTACCCGACACTACCCCAATGGAGCAGCGTTTGCTGAACTTAGAGTCCCTGGATGAATATCGTCGATCTTCATTACAGAACAATGAAGCAACCAAAAAATAGTCATAGGCCACCTTTTATTTCCATGTCAACCTTCACTCATTTCATGAAGGCGACCTCGTCCTTGCTTACAATATCACTCACGATACCCTTGGTCACAACAAATTCGAGTCACTATGGCATGGCCCCTACATTATCCAACATTGCCTCACCAAAGGCGCCTACATCCTAGCTTCCCCCGAAGGCCTCTCTCTCAAAGAACCCATCAATGGGTTATACTTAAAGAAATTTTACACCTAAGCGTAGCCATTCTACATTAGGTTATTTCTTTTATAATGCTTTTAATCTTTTTTGCATTTCTTCATCTACATCAAGACAGTCCCCAAGCCATTTTTTATCCTTAGCCCCTAGGGCGCCATTTTTTCATACCTTGTCCAGGTACGCATGCTCATATTCCAAATTATCAAATAAATTCTTGTATGTTCAATTCTCTTTAGATATTGTTCACGTCGGGTATTTGGTTTTCATGTGTGCAATTGCTTGGTCATCATACATCAGCACAACCTCTTCAGGTATATAATCAACACTGGCATGTAATCATTCCCTCTGGATCTCAATTGCATCTCCAGTCACACCCTTTGAAATTTTCCTTTAGGATCCTCATATCCGGCTCTGCAGTACCGACACCTCCATCGCATTTCGGGTATTGTCACCCGGTAGCACTCTCCCCCACATGAGTTGTCCCATTCATAGCACCCTTTGGCACTTTGACACTCATGTTGTTTTTCAACCCTTTAGGGATGGGAGTCCCAATAGTCTTACATCATGTCGTGAATCAACCACATACTCCTTCTCCTCATTTTTCTATCTTTCCCAATGGACTCCCAGATTATCTCTTCAAGGTTCTATTTTGACTGCACCTCCCAAGTATCATTAACCCTCCATTTCATCCACAATCAGTTTGCCCATCCACAAATTTCCCTCCATTTCATCTACCTCATACAGAAACCCACCCATGGGGCCCCCAACCTCCACCAGTTCTCCAAGCAAATTGTGCCCTAACCAGCCCAACCATATTACATTGGGGCACATGTTTTTGTATTTGTGCACTCATCCCAAATTATTCTTTATTCATTTGGTAAATTGTAAAAATCCTTTGTTTCCCACATTTACATATCTTTTTGTCGTCACCTTTGGCGACCTTCTTCCCTATTTGGAAAATGAAACCCATGTTGCACTTGGTTGGGACAATCCTTATCATCTACCCCTGTTGACATCATCCATATACTTCGAGTATCCCACAGGCCACTTACCTCTTTTCTCTGAGTTTGTCCAGTTTGTCCCGCCTCTGGCACAACTTATCCCATGTCTTGTTGTCCCCCTAACACTCTACCTAATTGAACGGTTGTGGCCACATGTACTTCGCATATACCCCCAACCAAGGGTAGTCTTGAGTCTTCATACATCTTGACTTTGTCCATGTACCTCCTCCATTCCTCGCCTCACCTAGTATATTTCACGAACCCCATCGCTTCCTGGAGTCGCGTCTCCCTTATGTTGACATTAGCACAGTTTCCAGAAGGGCGATAGTATATTGACTCTCATTACCTTTCCAATGAGAGGTCTCAAACAACACAGGAAGAACCACAATTTCTCCCTACTACCGTTGACCCCCATAACATTCAAATTCAACACTTTCTCATGTTACGGTGGGTCTTACTTTGTGACTATTGCAGTTGTTTCTTATATTCTCCAAAGACCTTTGAACTTGGCTGGGCTATCAATGCCCACAAAATCCATGATACTTCTTATAGGTATCCTTGCCTATTGTTCAAAGTATGTTCCTCATCAGACTTGTCCTTTGCATTTATCAAAACTGCCCCTGAGGGCACTGCATATCTACATCAACACACATCTTTAGTTACTGTACAATGCCATTCTTTTTTGAGTTACATGACACGAGCATGGGGCATACCTGCCTCATTTGTACACAATTTATTTTTACACACCTTATGGAAGGTTGGGTTCTACAGGTTCCCTTCTCCCTCCAACGGGTAACTCTTGACACTCTCACTATCTCTCTCTCTTACAACGACACTCTCAATAGAAGAAACATTGATGAATTTTGGCTATACATATGCTCATAACCTCATCAATTAGGGGGTATTTGTTATCGCTGAAATTTTGTCCGCAAATGGTTACAGGAATATAGCATCGTCAAATAGTTATGAGGTCACCCATGGACCAAAATTACCACAAAAGCATTTCCAAAAGGTCCAAAACTATACAACCAATGATAAAATTAAGGTGTGTTATAACTACACAGGGCGTGCACACACATGCACAATCTAGAAATGCAGGAAAAGCGCACATGCAAACAATGAGCGGTTGTGGTCGCTAAAAGCCACACACATATGAGAACGAAACATGTATGATATTGGTCGGCCTCCCACCCACTTCTGGTTCAGCTTCCAAGTTGATTTGACACCCAAATCTTGACTGAATCTGACTGGGTGGATGGTCAAAGACCTAAAAATGCCCTAAATAGCCTCTTTTCACACTATAAGCTGGTTACACAATACCTCAAAGAGGTGTTATAAAACAAAGTCATGGGTGCACTTCATTTTCAAGGAATTCATTAGCAAAGTTATGCTGCTTCTATTCTCTTGAGGAATCCTCTATTCTCATCAAGAGTATACTAGCACCATTACATTGGGTAATCCATCTCACCTCTTGAGTGGATTAGCTTCAGATTCTTTCACCATTTCATTCAAAGTTGTAAGAAGAGCTTAGTTGTGGGGGTCCAAGATCCCTCCCTTGGAGGAAGAAGCGACCCATAGTCCTCTTTCTTCTTGGTGTTTTCTTTCACTAATATAATCCTTGCCATTGGTGACATGAGTCTTATTGGTTTTTTTGTTCTTATATCCTTATGCTCAATAGTTTAGTTTTTATTTTATTTCTTAGTTTAATTCTTAGTTTGTTATTTTATATTTCTTTCTCTAACCCTTTCATTTATAGATGTCTTGCTTAGCTAACCCAACTAAGCTTGTAAGCACCTCTGTTTTTCTCATTTAGGTGACAAAAGAGGCGCAACAAGCACCAACCATGAATAGATCTATCTAAACATATCGGAGCATTTTTCATATAATATGTAAATACATCAAAACAAATCACAAAGCACATCATACAGGGTTTACGTCTTTCAACCCCACCCTAGGGCTATGTCCACCAACTCTTCTTATTTATAGTATTTGGTCAATCGGTTACAAGCACAGAGCCTCAAAACCCTTACCCTACAAAGAATAGAAGATCTACGTAGCTAGCTAGATCCTTCTTCATTGCGTTACAACACAAATCCTTCTACAGTCTCTCACAAGGACTTGCACTTAGCTCTACAAGTCTTACACAATATGCACAGAGCACTTACAATCCCTTGATCACATAGATCTAGCACTTAGCCATTCCTTTTGCACTTATTACACCGGCCTAAACCACATAGATGCACTACTAATTATATATATCCTAGGAATCTATTTATATATTAAAAAATAGGCCTAAGCATGGGTAAACCCATGGGCCAACATCCCATTCCCGTTACATATTCCAAAAAACCCAAAAAGGGGCCCAAAATGGGGACAAGATCCCGTGATCTCCGCTTCGACTTGCACTCCTCCTTCGATAGGGTTTCAAAGTCCCAAAATAGGTCAACATGACCAAGAAACTCCCAAAACTTGGTCAAGGGCCAACATGCCCCCAACACTCACCTATGACTCATCTCGAGTCACTCAGGTCTGAGTAGTTCTTCCTTGAATGCCTCGAGCTTGGATCAGGCTACTTCAACTTGCTTCTTTGTTGTGGCCTCTTGTTCAGTGAACTCCTGGATCATTGCGTCATTCACTGGTCTTTCTAGGCACTGTTCTATTGTGAGGATGACCTGTTCTATCTCCGCTCCTTGGCTCTCGACCTCTATAAACAATAGAGATGCCTTGTCTTTCATAGGTTGAAGTCATTGAGTGACTTCCATCACTTTGCTTTGAATCATATAGATTTGATTTTGAGTTGTGAGTTGTTCTTGAGATCTATTCATCCTTTCTACATTTGACAAGGCCTTCAGCTGCACCTATAGTGTATCTACATTCTTCTTCACTTCTTGGAGTTGGGACTTCAGTGTCTGCAATTCTGGATTTTTAGTGAGATTTTCATAGGTCTGAGCATTGCGGTTACTGAGTTTCTTTCACTAAAGTCAAGATATTTTAATCTTCCAACTGCGTTGTGGGTCGCTGCTTCTCTTTGGTTCCTTATCTCCTATGGGGTTTCATTTACTGCACAGATCTCTAAGTCGGCGATGCGTTGTTGTAGCTTATGGATTACCTCTTCCAATTGTGCCACCTACTGTGGAATTTGTTCCTCGGTCTGTACTTCGATGACTTTCACAGAGCAAAGTGCTCTGTTGACCCTTTCCTTAACTTCAAGTTGCTCAATGAGCAACTATTCCTTTCTTTGTTGTAGCTCTTATTTTTCTTCATCCCATTTCAATTGTAGAGAAATATTTTCCTTTTCTGTAGCACTTTTTTGGTCCTCAAGGTCTTTTAATACTTGTGCTAAATCCTGGGTGGCTTGTGTTGTTTCTCCCTTAGCTCATCGAAGGCGAGCTTCATCTGTATCAATGATCCGGTGTAATTGAGCGGGCTCATCACCTAGTTCTGGTGTTCCAACTTTCAGGGGCGTAGTGGGTACTGCGTGGCTGGACTGTAGTGCCTATTGCACTCCTTGGAACTCATCCTTAATTCGACTGAATACCTCCTATTGCTTAGCTTCTTGCTTCTCTGCTATCTCTAGTGAAGCATCATTTAGTGTTGTGATGATGAAGTCAAAGTTGTCTGAGGTGAGGGTGGTTTCAAACTTGGTTCTAGTTTCTTTCATTTTCTTCCTTGAAGAAGGTTTCGGAGGGGAAACCTTCCTTTTCTTCGAGGGATCCTCCTCATCTCTTGGAAGTGTAACCTTACCTTTCTTCTGTTCAACTTTTGTGCCATCACCTCCTTGCTCTGCTGATATGGACACGCTCTTCACAGATGCATTGTCTAAATCGTGGACCTCTTTGGTCTTCTTTATCTTGCTAGGTCCGGTTGTATCCGACACAGTTTCAGGGCTATCAACATTGGACATCTTTGTGGGGTCCACGGGAACAAGGAGGTCCGTCGACCATTCCTTAGTAATCTCCTCCAAGTCATCCTTCGTTAACCTGTATTATGACTGTAGCTTCTATTTATACTCATCAGCGTGCACAGTGATATAGATGAAATGTCGGTCCGCACTAAATTTCATTAAGGGTCTAAACCTGTGAAGTGTGTTTGGGGTTATGCGAGGCATGGCCTGTATGGCTACTTTCAACTGGTTATAATATGTGTGGAAGATGGCATTTGATTTCCACTCCTTGTTCATGTCGCTAGAGTACCACAACGTACTAAACTTCGCAGCCATAGGTTCAAATGGCTCGGTGTCTAGGAAGGTCGCACCTTCTGTCATATCCCATGCTATGAAAGCGATCAGGATAAGAAGCAAGTTGAAGTGGAATTCGTATCCATGATCCTGCACTTTCCTATAATCTAGTTATATATGTTTCATGAGGTACTTCATCCAATTCATCTGTAGTCCCTTTGTGCACTTCCCTGCGAGGTTGACTACGGATCCAATTACTTGGGTCGGTTGGTTCTTGCAAACTAGCTTGCCTGTGATCAGTTGACAGGAAAGGCACACTGCGCCACTCTGGATAGAGACTACCTTGTAGCCTCGTGTTCCCTTCTCTACATCTCCATAAGTATCCTTTATTCTCTAGGCGAGAGCGCGATCTGTGGTCTTTCTGAGGTAGAAATCCTATGGGTTAGGTCCTTGCATGCTAAGCCCTGTGATCCGATTAATCAAAGTCAGATCCACTGTGATGCGGTGGTTCAACCATAAGTATCCTCCATGATAGTAGGACAACAACAACTTGACACACGCATTCACTTCTTGATGTCTCCCGAAGTGAGGAATCTTAATTACATTAAGCAGTGTGGACTGTGCGAGGTTCATGGTCCATTACTGAGGAAGGATCTTTGAATTCTTTCCCTTGGTTCTAGTTAGATACTTGTATGGGGCTAGCATATTGTACACTTTCCTATCACTGAGGTTGAAGTCACAAAAATTCAACGTTGCGATCTTATCCTGGTCTGCAAGCACTGCGTGTATCCCCTTTGGAAGGTACGCAGTGACCAATTCATATTCAAAATCTTGAGGTACACTATCTTAGTTTATTGCGCCACTCAGAGGTGTTAGATAAGAAGGTAGAATGCTCGTAATCATCTTAGAATTCGTGATATCGTCTCTATGCTTAGTTCATTTCTCATCATCTGGTCGAGATGGTCCGGCTCGAGCAGTGGACAGAGAGGCCTACAGTCCTCTCGTCGAAGATGCATGTACACCTGTAGACACTCCTCTCTCCGACATGAATCTCTATGTCACTAAGTCGATCAAAAATTCTTCAACGACTTTCTTTGCAGCGCTCAATGCTTCTAACATATGCACTCGGGGTAAATAATTTATGGGATTAGGGAACAACTCAGACACGGTAATGAGATAGAGAATGAGAGCACAATGATCACTGTATACACCCGACTTAGTCTGTGGGCTCGAATTCTTGATTGGCAAAAGTGTTCTCGGTGCATGGCGTGATGAGCTAAATAGGTAATTCGACAAAGGTTGGCTTGTAATGGGTATGAGCCTCCATTAACTCCTATTCGATCTTTTATGGCATGGTCCAATGGTCGGATGATGAACCTTTATTTATTTTATGTCCATTCGAAGCAGAAGTCGAACAGATATATCGACGCCAATGACTATATTGCTTTATCATGGCGAAGTGTCATCTATCTCTATTTTGATATCTCAACGAAGCTCCAATTCTGTAATTTTTCTTTCTACGAGGTCTCCTCTAGAACCTCCTATAACCTTTTAGTATTAGCCCTCTTCTTTCTTAACTTTCTAGCCTTCTTTCCAGTGAGCTTCGTCTTAGTAATGCTTTTCTCATTCTGATTCTTTTCTTCTTTGGTCTTAGTTACTTCACGTTGTTGAAATTATTTCCTAGGGTTCCTAGATAATACTTCTTCTTTATCTAGGATAGGTAATTCAATCTTCTTAGGATCCTCTAGTGTTCTCTTAGCTTCGATATCTAGGTTTCTAGTATTAAATATCTGTGATCTGCTCTCGCATTCCTCAATCAAGTGCATGATCCTTCTGGTCATAAAGTATTTTAACTCTTGCTTCTTCTGTTCCAAAACTTCTTCTTCTTCCTTTCATCTAGCTTGACCTCTATCAATCCAAGGTTTTCCTATTAGCATGGTAAACGGGGCACTGTCTTCAAAAAATTTAATAATCTCAAAGTCTTCTTCTATCGAAGTTCCATTGACAGTCATAGGTATCTGAGCGAGCCTTCCACATAGGTTTACTAGATTTCCTCTAAATAAACGTATTCCTCCGAGTGAAGGGATCATAGCAGGCCTTCCTATAGCTTCCCAGGTTCTTGTTGTCATGATATTCACCTATGTTTCCTCATCTAGAACACAGTCAATGTCGAAGTCTCCTATTTTTTCTTCGATGCATTCCTTTTCTTTGAAGATATCTGACAAGATGACATGTTGGTGGTCATTCAGGGTTTCTTTCATCTGTAGCAATGATTTCTATGATTCTTTCTGAGGTTCATCCCTAGGTTCTAGATCTTCCTTAGGGGTTTCTTAATTCAGTTTCATTCTTTCAAGCTTAGCAATCATTCTAGGGAAATCCAATACTTCATGGTCTAGAGCTTTACAACAAAGAAAAATAGGTCTTCCACCAGGGAATTCCTTAGCAAGATGTCTCGGCCTTCTTCAACTGTAACAGAGGATTAATCCTCTCTTCCTTTTAAATGATCCCCATCTTCTTTTGTACTACACACTAGGATCATGGGAGCTAACCTGCAACAAATTCTTTCTAGGATCATGCATCCATTTTTTAGTCCAAACATTCTTTCTTTTCATAGGTATAATATATCTTTCGCTATTCTTATCAGATCTACTCATATCAATCTTCTTTCATCTATTAATGAAATAGCTTCCAAACTAGGAAAGACTCTATTAAACAAACATAGATCCATATTCTAGAAAAAAAAATCCACTTATCTTACTTCTTTAGGGCACAAAGCTTCCAGATCTTAAAACTTTTAACCGTTCTTACCTTTATCAGAGCACAGAGCTTGCAGATCTTACCTCTTTTAGTCATAAATTTCCACTTTTACCTTTCAAGAGCAAAAAGTGTTTAGATCTTTCTTCTAATCTTCAAATCCGACCTTCTCTCTTTAGCACAGAGCTTCCTCTTTCTCAGTTCCCAACAATCACAGTTTCAGGTCCTGGCAACGAAACCATTTGTTGGCACAGGGGAATAACTAGGGTTCAACGCTACAACAATGTACCAACAAAACCCTAACTATAGGCCCTATCGACAACACCTGTGAAGAAGATGAAGTCTCAGCCGAGGTAGAGGCAGGGGTGGTTGCAGGACTCAAGTGTATGCAACCTTACCTGGGATAAACATCTGTGATTAGAACACTTAATAAAACACTTAGCACCATTGGTTCCTCAATATACATTCAATAACAACTTCTCTTATAAGATAGAGCTTCACAACATTCACACTAATCTATAGTATTCAAGAACTTAGCATATACAAATGGATCAAAATGAGCATATCAAGCACTAAGAATGAATATCTAGATCAAACATTCTCACATATAATAAGCACCAAGAATGAATAGATCTATCTAAACATATAAGAGCATTTCACATATAATATGTAAATACATCAAGACAAAGCACAAAGCACATCACACAAGGTTTATTTGGTTCACCCCCACCTTGGGGATATGTCCACCAACTCTTCTTCTTTATAGTCTTTGGTCAATCGGTTACAAGCACAGAGCCTCAAAACCCTTACTCTGCACAGGAGAAAAGATCTGCGCAGCTAGCTAGATCCCTCTTCCTTGCATTACAACACAAATACTTCTACAGTCTCTCACAGGGACTTGCACTTAGCTCTACAAGTCTTACATAGTATGCACAGAGAACTTACAATCCCTTGATCACATAGATCTAGCACTTAGCCATTCCTTTTTCACTTAGCACACCAACCTACATCACATAGATGCACTACTACTTCTATCTAGCCTAGGCATCTATTTATATATTACAAAATAGGCCTAATCATGGGTAAACCCATGGGCCGACATCCCATTCCCGTTACATATTCCCAAAAACCCAAAAAGGGGCCCAAAAGGGGGTTGAGATCCCATGATCTCTACTTCGACTTGCGCTGCTCGTTCAATAGGCTATCGAAGTCCCAAAATAGGTCAACATGACCAAGAAACTCCCAAAACTTTGTCAAGGGCCAACATTGATGAATATTACGTAGGGGAGGAAATTGAGGTATTCCCTCAACCTTTAAAGGATCCACCATGATCCCAGTCTCGGAGACTAAGAATCCTAAAAGACGACCCAACCTAATAAAAAAAATGCACTTATGAGGGTTTAAATGGATGCGATAATACCGACATCTCTCGAAAAATAGTTGAAGGTGAGTAGAGTGATTCACACTCTTGCGAGAGGGAGGAACGAGAACATCGAGCTAAGCTTCGAGTATATGCTTGAGATTGTGAAAAATGAAGGTCATGGCTCGTTGGAAGTTTGCTCCAGCATTTTTAAGGTCGAAAGGCATTTTACGGTATTTGAAAGTACCCCAAGGGCAAATAAATGTCATATTATGTTGATCTTGACGTTTAATCTGAATATGGTTGTATCCTAAAAATCCGTCCATAAAATAAAAAACCTCGCTTCCCGCACAATCATTGAAAATTTGATCAATGAAAAGTGTCGGGAAGTTGTCTTTGGGACATGCCTTATTCAGGTCTCGAAAATACACACACACACAGACACAGTTCCTTTCTTATTATTCATAGGAGAGATATTGGATACCCATTTAGTCAAGGGAACCAGGTACATAAAACCTGCATTATGTAGTTTCTCCACCTCTTCCTTAATAGCAAGGACCTTCCTAAACAACTCTAAGTTGTTTCCAAATAGGTTTAGCATCCAGGTAGGTTTTAATATCATGTTTGAAAATTATAGGGTCAATTCCTGACATCTCTTAATATGACCAAGGAAATACATCACATAATTATTTGAAGATCTCGGTGTAGATCTGAATTTCTTCAGGAGAACAATCCGCACCAATATATACATTTTCAATTTTACCAGGAATGTGAGAGATGTTGATTGTGATGGTAGGATAAATACTCCCCATGTTTCATTGATCATCAATGTCGTTCATATCAAGTGGAACTACGATGTAGCTTACTATCTCGCTCAAGGTAGATCTAAAATCGTCTTGTTCAATTCTAGCAAGATCCAAGAAGAAATAAGAGCAATTATGCATATTATTTCATGGCTTATATGAACCATTCATGGCCTCTAATATTTCTTCATATGAAGGTAAAGTATCATCGAGGAAATCATGTGAGAAAGATGATGAAGTGGTCCATATGGGTCGGATAACTGTATCCTCCTCGTCGTTTTTTGAGGGAACAGGATGTGGGTCGATAGTAGAGTCGAGAATAACCTGATATGATATCTCTGTTGCAGGTAGTGGCATTTCCATTCCAATATGCGACTAACCTTCACAAGACGATGTCGGGGAAGGTAGGGTACACACATCATTAAAATACGAAGTGAGGAAAGGAACGAACCTGATTGACGAAGAAGACCTATTGTACATGGCAGAGATATGATGAATTGGTGCTATGAAATCAAAGGTACCCATAAGGGAGGAATACATTCTGACACCAATATCCTTAGTTTCTAACTGAGAATTATCGATCACGAGGATCGAAGGTCCAACTAATGCATTGGGACTAGCATGCGCAAATGATAACTGATCGATCGTCATGATATTCCCATCATGAGGAAAACATAAAGTATGGAAAACAAATGACATGATTGTAGTCATAGCATATGTCCAATTACGCCCTTGTAGTAAGTTATAGTCAAGGGGTGCATCAACCACCTTGATATCCACCTCCACCGTCTTCCCACCTAACTAGACCGAAAAGGTAGGGAGAATACCATGGGGATGAAAAGAACGACCATAAAATACGGTTGCCGTAGTCGGGGATTGAGAGAGGGTTGGAGAGAAAAGGGATTTTCAACAGATTAGGGACATCACACACTTTACAACACCTTCATCAATAACAATACATTTGATGGTATACTTTGAGTAAGTCACATGGATTTGAAAGGCCATGTGATAAGGCAACTGAGGATTCACATCTGTGATGTCGAACTTGATAGCCTTAGAGCCATAGGGGTCTAGAGCTCCTAAAGCAGATAACAAGGTATTCCTATATGAAGGACACATTTGAAGTACCTCCAGAGCCAACAATGCGCAAGAGGTTTGACCCATATCCTCAACAATAGAGTAGTTCTCTGAAGCTCTAGCATTAGGGTTTTGGGTAGAGCGTTTGAGTACTCCTTTCGAAATACAAGTCCGGGTCTTTGGATTTTTTATCTCTAAATGCATATATGGAGGAGGGGGAGACTCTAGAACTGGAACATCCTGTGAATAACTGTAATCGCGATACCGAGTGGCTACATTAATCTGAGACTTGACCATATTTATTCATAAACGGTCATTATCTTGCACCGATGGGTTTTAACTTCCACTCACTGCATTTCCATAATTAGAGGAGCTCGAAACCATATGTTGATTATGCATACAAGGATTAGTTATCACATCAGGTGGTAGATATAAAATCCTTGCAGCTTCCTCGAGTTTGGGGAACAAGTGGGTAAGGTGATCATCAATACAAAGATTACAAGGGATTTTCACCTTTCGCTTCTCTTTCTTTCCCTCACCAACATTAACCTTCAATATATCATTTTTAGAATTGTCCTTGGGTTTATTATCATTATTCCTCCCACCCTTACAATTGTTACCACGTCCTTTCCTTTTATACCCTCATGGTTGTTGGTTACCATTTGGTTTGGTCGACGATTGCATAGAATGTACATTTGTCGACTGAGTGGGAGTGGAGGGAATAGATGGATCTTGCCCTCCTACAAACTGGCTTAGAGACAACTCTTTCAACTAGCTTGTCACCAAGTCTGTAGATTTAACATTTTTGGAGCCTATAATTCCATCGACATGAGTCTCGAGATTTTGTCTAGGGTCATAGCTTGACCTTAGTGCATCAGGAAGAATCTTGTATAACACCCCAAACTGAGAATATATGAGATCTAACTATTGGGTTTTTAAAATCGCTTCCTATTCGGATGTTACCCCAGATGTAGAAACATACTTTAAAATATAAGGAGGTAAAGACTTAAGAAACCATTCCAACATGAACTTTGGAGGAATGTAGGCTTTGATCAACCTATTCCTTCTACGCCACTCTTGGATGTGATCTGAGATATGGGTGTCTTTGTCCTGGTGGAGGGATGAAAAGAGTTTTATGTCAGCGTCGTAATGAACCGACAATTGGATGTGGTTAAGGAAAACTAGAACCATGTAATTAAAATTCTCGTACATCCCCCCTGGTAGCTCTATATACCGTTTCACTGCAACCCCCGTGAGGGTGTGTTGAAACAATATTAAACGAAAAGAATCGTCATTAATGGAATTGGAAGAGCACCAAATATGAAAAGTAGTGACATGATCACCAAGATCCTCACCATTATTTCCCTTGAATTTTGGAATATCCGAAGGAAGCTTGGCACTGGGTCGTTCATTAATATTGACAAGTATGGAAAATTGAGCGCGGCCAGAAAAGAGAGATGGGATTGCAACATCTGGCCCCAAGTTCCCATAAAATATTGATGTTGGGGAATCATATCCCATCTAGGGTTCTAGTATGCACCATGTCCCTATCTAGGGTTGTAAAACCCCCCTCCAAACTGATTCATAAGAGTTTGGTTGGGCACCATTCCAATAGGAATGTTATGATAAGGGTTGTAAATATTTCCCCCAGATGGAGTACCTCCAGGTTGGGGATTGCCCAAAGTATGAAACTAACCTCCTCCGGATGTAAATCCAGGGGATAGAGGTGGTTTCACCATGCCAAACGTGTTGGTCGGAATCGGTGTGGAGGTAGGTGCAAAGGACGGAACATAAGCAACATCTTTTCCACTTGGTTGATTACTCCATCCAAGATCATTAAGAGAAGGACTAGACACAGCATGAAAATGTGGCAGGCTTCCAACATTAGGAGTCGCTTGGGGAATATGAGTACTGCCAAAAAAAAGTGGAATATGTGGAGGAGCCATGCCCCCAATTCCAATACTAGGATTCAGATTAGATGCTAGAATGTAGGATGAAAATTTCTTTGTTCATGTTGTGTGATACTTGCAAGGCTAAGTGCAAGTGATTGTAAGAGATTCTACATAGGCTTTGCGTTGTAACCTATCTTGGGAAGGGATGATCTAGCGAAGAGTGTGTAGATCTCTTGTCCTTTGTGAAGTTGATCTGAAGGCTCTGTGCATGTAAGAAGATTGAAGAAATCTAATAAAGAAGACGAAGAAATGGTGGACGTAGCCCTAGGGTGGGGGTGAACCACGTACATCATGTGTTATGAATGCTTTATGAAATGAATTGATGTGTTTATGTATTTACTTACTTAATGATTTGATATAGATGAATGATAGGTAGATATGGTGTTTCTTTGTTCTTAATAATGAGAGTAAATGATGGATCTGACCGGTGTGAATGTGCTTAGTGCTTGAACCTACTAGATCTGATCTGTTTCATCATGCTATGTGCTGCTAGATGCTAGATTTGGTTGGATATTAAGATGCCCTATAATTAGGGTTTTATCTGAGTTGTAAAATAAGAATGGATATTGATGAACTATACTGCTAAGTTCTTTGTCAAGGGGTTACAATAACAGATCTGTGTCCCGACTAAGGTTGCATACACTAGAGTCCTGCAACCACCCCTGCCTCTACGTCAGGTGATACTTCATCTTCTTCACAGGTGTAGATGAAGAGAAGATTAACCTTTTGTTACAGTTACAGAATACTGGGTCATCTGGATAAGGAATGCCCTGGTAGAAGACCTAGTTGTCTTTGTTGTAAAGCTATGGACCATGAAGTTTTAGATTGCCCTGGAATGATTGCTAATATTGAAAGAATGAATATGGAACAAGTAGAACCTTAGAAACGTCAAGAAAGTGAGATCATGGCAGAACCCCAAAAAGAATCAGAGACTGTATTGTTGCAAATGAAAGAAACCATGAATGATCACTGACATATCAACTTCTCAGATATCTTCAAAGAAAAAGAGTGCATAGAAGCAAGGATAGGAGACTTCGACATTGACTGTGTTCTGGATGGAGAAACACATGTGAATGTCATGATAGGAAGAACTTGGGAAGCTGTAGGAAATCCTTCTATGATTCCTTCATTGGGAGGAATAGGATTATTTAGAGGAAAGCCGATAACCCTATGTGGAAGACTCACCCAGATATCTATGAGTGCTCATGGAACTTCGACAGAGGAAGATTTTGTTGTTAAATTTATTGAGAACAAAATTTATTGAGAACAATGCCCCATTTTCTATAGTACTAGGAAAACCTTGGACTGAAAAGAATTGGGCCAGAAGGAAAGAAGAAGAAGGCTTAGAGAAGAAGAAGCAAGAACTAAAATATTTCATGACTAGGAGGATCGCACACTTAATTGAAGAACAAGAGAACAGATCGAAGCTATTTAGAACCATAGACTTGGATGTCGAAGTTGAAAGGACACACAAGGACTTGAGACACCTATCTGTGTAGGACAGTAGAGAATCTACCCCAGATAAATAAGAAGTATTTCCCACAAATATTAGGAAAGAATATGAACAGTGCGAAGTTACTATGCCAAAAGAAGACAAGAATCATAATGGAAAGAGGAATAACGAGATGAAGATCACCGGGAAAAAGGATAGAAAGCTCAGTAAGAAGAAAGCAAAGATCGAAAAGTTACAAAAGGTTCTAGAGGGAATTTCGCAAAAGGAAAATTTGCAAAATAGGAACTTCATCAAGATATCAGAACAACGTCACATGGAACTTCGCCATGACGAAGAAATATAGCCATTGGGAACAATATAACCATTAGACTGACGCCACAAATAGTTAGAACGACATTTATGGACAGAAATCCCACCATCAGAACGTTGGGACCACGCCGTTACTGTTGGGTATGTGTTATATTCTTTGCATGTGTGTGTGTGTGGGTGCGTCAGGGATTAGGGTTTTGGTATCTACGGAATACCTAAAAACATTGTATATATTGTATGGCGAATGGTGAAATTCGATATAATGAAAAAGAAAGGTTTTCCCGGTTGAGGGTTTCCGGTAAAGATCTCTGTGTATTCTGTGTATAGGTTTTCCTATTGGAGGGTTTCCCAGAAAGATCTCGTGGTATTCGTATGAGCCATTGATTCCCTCGTATTGCTTAAGAATATATATGCATTGCTTACTTCACAAGTTTAAAACTTGCTACGTGGTATCGAGCACGCTGGCTCGAGGACTTTGTTAACAGGGTTTGGCTCTGGCTCAGGATCAAGTTTATCTTGGTCTAGATAAACCCGGGTTCGGGAGCTTTTGCAGGAGATTTGAGTAAAGTAAAAGGAATGGCGGTGATCATCTAGAATCGAGATAGAGAGAAGTTCAATGGTAAAAACTTTGAGCTATGTGGTAAGCTTCCGGGCGGAGGACCTTCTTTGTAGACAAAGAACAATGGATCATGTGGATCCCGTACAGCCTACCGGTACACCATCTACAAGCACACAGACCTGTACACCTCCCACCAACACAAACTACTAGTACACCTAAGCATCGGTATGTCTAAGGAAGATTGGGACAAGTTGACGTAAGAGCAGAGTACTATCCGACTCACCGCGATTTAAGGTTGTTGAATGTCTCGAGGAATCTACCAAGGAACTATGGGATGTTAGAGTTTGTATCAATCAAAAGTCCCCGGTAAACAAGTTGTTTCTTCGAAAGAAGTCGGGGACCATCTTAGGATGGGAGATGGAGATTCTCGCGGATTAACATCAAAATGCCTTTAATACTCGTAAGTCAACTTGGATCCGCTAATACACGACAGTGTATGAAGATAAGCGTATTACTGTTAAGTGTTCTTGCCGTACCTTTGGGATAACTGGTTGTAGTAATAGGTGTTCACTCCAACCTACATTGAAATATGAGGATGTAGTTGTAACGTTATCTGAAGAGATGAGGCTTAAAAGCATGGATGGTCACAACAATGATGCTTTATTTATAAGAGGGCGCCCCCAAGAGAGGAACTCGTAAGTCTTCTGGATGGAGATCTAAATCTAATAAAATTTAAGTCCCCGTGAAAATCTTTGAGGAAATGTGTCAAAGTGTGGTAAAACAGGCATTATAAGAAAGATTGCGGTGTCTAAGAAGGTTGAAACCAAAGGGATCTGATACTACCTCTTCCATCTTAGGTGAAACCTCCAATCGGAAGGAGGTGATGTTTACCTTAGCATCTACAAGTACACATGCACATGGTGTATGGTTGATTGACTGTGCATCATACCATATGACTCCTCACGTGGAGTGGTTCTCCAATAAGGAAAAATATGATGGTGGTATGTATTCCTAGGAGATTACTCAACAAAAAAAATGTTGGGACGTGGAAGGTTAAGTTGCTGCTAAAATATAAAAGGATTAGAACTCTCCCCGGGTTTCACACACATTCCAAAACTAGCCGTAAGCCTTATATCCTCGTAAGCAAGTTGGATGATGCGTGAGTGAGAACTATATTTGAAAAGTAATACTGCAAGATGATAATGAGGAGCAATGGTGTTAATGAGGGAGTTCGTTGTGGAACTCTCGTATTAAGTTGTTGGGAAGAACTTATACTCAAGGGTGTGAGTCAGCTCATTGTCCTTGAGCGTAAAAATGAAGGAGACAAGACCACCGCCCCAGAAAAGAAGACCATGTTGTGGCATCATCATCAAAGATTAAATATTGGAGAAAAAGGGCCTTCGAACATTACACGGTAAAGGTATGATTGAAGCGTATGTCTGATTTGCACTCTGGATTTTGATTTCGTGGAACATTGCACATATATGGTAAACAGAATTCGAGTAAGATTCCATCCGGGTGCTGCTACAAGAAAGCAAAGGGGATCTTAGAGTTGATACACAAAGGATGTGTTTGGACCTATTCCCTCGCTCCATCCCTTGGTAACTGTATTATGTTTCATTCATAGATGATTCACGAAATACATGGATTTATTTTCAAGAAAGAAACTGGTGGTATTTGATAAATTTAAAGAATTTAAGGCTCTAGTAGAAAACTCCATGTAGAAGAAAATAAAGGTATTGAGAACGATAATGGTGGAGAATTATGCAAAAAATAATTCGAGGAATTCTCACAGAAGAAGTGTGGTATAGCGAGGCGTAAGACTACTCCATACACTCCCTCGTCTTAATGGAGCTGCGTTAACGGATGAATGGGTGATTAATCGGATGGAAAATTCAGGAGCATGCTCGGGCAGTGTGGTTAGGACAAGAATTCCGCGCGTAGGCGAGTACAAAGATGTTACCCGGTCAATCGATCACCTTCAGCGTTGGATGATACAACTCACATGAGGTATGGTCTGGAAAAAACCCTCTCTTCAACATCTTAGAGTGTTTGGTTGTGATGCTTATGTACATGTTCCAAAGGAAATAGGAGTAAGTCGGATAATAAAGTTGAAAAGTGTACCTTTATTGGTTATTATAAAGATGGTGAAAGGTTATAAGCTTTGGAACCCGTAAACCAAGAAAATAGTTTACAACAGATGTTGTTTTTTAGAGAGGTAAAAGATGTGACTAAACAAGAATTCTCACCAAAGCAAGCATCTAACCCGAAAATAGAGCTTGGAAAGTTGATGATGCAAAATCAATCATCCAAGAAGAGAAGCGTAAGAAGAAGAAGAAGAACCCCATACCCTAGCATTGAGGAGACTGGAGAGATAGAAGGCAACCGTAAAGGTATAGTCCACCCGGGATTGCCCAATTTTATCTATTACCGATAATGATCCTAACCGGCCGGTGGAAGCATTGAATTCAGAGGATAGTAAACACTCGAAGAAGGCCATGGTTGAAGAAATGATGCCTTGGATAAGAATGAGAAATGGGATATAGTTGAGCTTCCAAACCGAAGAAAATTGGTTGGTAGCAATGGTTGTTCAAGAAGAAGTTTAATGCGTATAAAGTGGAGAAATACAAAGCTCGGTTAGTAGCAAAAGGTTAATCCAAAGTAGAGGGAATTGAGAGGAATTTTTCTCCCGCTAAGTTAACTTCATTAGATTTCTTTTATCTATTACCGCTTCTTTTGATCTTGAAGTGGAACAAATGGATGTGAAGACAACATTCCTACATGGGATCCGAAGAAGAAATCTACATGAAGCAAACCGAAGACTTTGTAGTGATGGTTAAAAGAGCTAGTCCGTAGTTTCAAAGAAGTCACTATACCTGCCTAAAGAAATCACCTAGATGTGGTACCAAAAGTTTGACACATACATCCTTTGAATTGACGGTAAGAAGTGTGGTCAATAATCGCATATTCCAAGCAGTTGGTAATCACTTCATTTATTTAGTGTTGTATGTTGATGACATGTTGTTGGTAGGAAATAACATGGATGTTACTGCGGAAATCACAAATATCCCCAATTTGACATGAAGGATCTCTAAGTGTCGCTAACTTCATTCGAATGGAGATTAAAAAGAGATCGCGGTAAACAAGAAAATCGGGTTGAATCAAAGAAAATATGTTGAAACGATAATGCATAGGTTTAATATGCGTACGAAAGTAAACCGCTCAAGGTTCCTATTCCTATAGGTGTAAAGTTATTCCAAGCAGATCGTCCCAAGACACAAGAAGAAGAAGAGGACATGTCCCGTTCCATATGCCGCCAGCTGGCGCTTGATGTATGCAATGACCGTATCAGACCGCATTATTGCAATATGCAATGGGATTTTTTGAGCGGGTATATGTCAAAAACCAGGGAAGGAGCATTTCGACGCCAAAGAAAGAGGGTCTTCGTGAATTGGGGCACCACCGCCATGGATTGTGCTACCAAGGAAGGTCGGAAGGAGTGGTGAACATGGGTTATTTCCTCCTTTGTTGACGCGCATCGGCTGGAGATTTGACCGTAAGATCAAGGCGGGTATGTATTTAACCCATTTGAGGAGCAATCATTGGATGAGCAAAAGATAGGTCGCAGTGGCACTCTCAACTACAAAATATTAATACATGGTTTCCACTCATGCAAGCAAGGAAGCGTGATGGTTACAAAGATTGTGTTCGTGTATTAGGTTTGTACAACAAGCAAAGGAGATTAGATTGTGATAGCCATAGTGCAACATTCTTGGCAAAGAACCCAGCTAATCAATCGAAGACAAAGCAAATTGATGTACAATATCACTTTGAGAGACATGGTTGAGGAAAGAAGTTGTCGGGAAAAAAGTTGACACTTTGAAGAATGCCGCAAATTCATTGACAAAGTCCTGCGGAGCTACCGTAAGTTCTCCTTTTGTAGAGTAACAATGGGCATTGCCGCTCGATTGTTGACTATATAATCCCTTGGACCCTTGGATGCAAAGAAACAACAAGTGGGAGAATGTTGGGTATGCGTGTTATATTCTTTGCATGTGTGTGTGTGTGGGTGCGTGATATATTTTAATTAATCGCCTCTACCATCCCTTCCTGCGGGTTTCCTCATTGCGCTTCTTAGAACCAGCGTGTACTCTTTGGTTACGCTGAAGCCATCAAATTTTTTTGGGCTGCTTTTGCTATTTTTAGCATTTTGCCATTTTAGCTGATTTGTAAATTAATCCCGGATTAGGGTTTTGGTATCTACTAATCACCTAAAACATTGTATATATTGTATATTTAATGGTGAAATTCGATATAATGAAAAGAAAGGTTTTCCTGGTTGATGCTCCTAAGAAAGATCTCGTATTCCTCGTGTATGAGCCATTGATTAATTTCCTCAGACGTTTAAGAATATATGTATGCATTGCTTTACTTGAAAAGGTTTAAAACTTACAAGCATGCATTATTTAACTGGTTAATGAAGGTATCTCTTGTCCATTGAAAGATTCATTATGTTGTCGCTTACTTATTCCATCGAATCGCTATTAACGAGAACATTTTTGTGAATTGTATCATAGAGAACTCATTGCTACTGCGTTGTTATTAGTAATATCGACACCAGTTATATTGTTTTTTCACATTCATTCATCCATCCGATCTTGCCGCTTATGTCTGGACGCAGCCCGCCATGGAGAAAATCATCAAAGAAGCTCTCATCGATATCATGGCCAAGAAAATAATGTCTACAAGTATTCAAGCCTTGTCGACAAGAGGAGTGAAAGCCTCTGGCCGATCGCTTGTGGATCCAGCTACATCCCGAAGTCGCTACGTTAAAAGAGAACCAATCACAAAGATGACCTAGAAAATACAAAGTTGATCCTCTAATTATATTTATTGACTACATCCCACCGCCTACGCTGGTGAGTCGCGGATAGTGTGCCGCCAGATATTTGACTACACTATATTACCGCCAGATGCCCCAAAGGGATACGAAGTCGAAAGTATATTAGAGAAAAGATCGCGAATGTTGAAGTTCAACGATTTCAACTCTAGGAGACCACAAGAACCATAGTAGGCTCACCCCAACATTTCCTGACTAGGATGAAGGGGAAGAAATTGAAAATAATTCCCCAACCATGGATGATGAACTCCTCATGTAACTAATCGTTGAATGTAATGAAAATCCAACACTTTGCTGCACCAATAGGTTAATGCATGTGTCGTTTCTCATGTTCTCATGTTACCATGGTGGCTACTTATGGCTAGACCATTGTATCAAAATCGATCTAACATTGATCCATAGGATCAATATTGAGTATGCAAGGACCCGACCACTAGGACTTCTATCTAGGAAAACCCATAGATCGCATGTTAGCATAGAATATCAAGGATAATTTCAACGACGTTGAGAAGGGAACACGAGGCTACAAGGTATCTTCCATACAGAATGGAGAAATGCTCCTAGCATACCTATTGTGGAAATCAGAAGGAAGAACAAACCCACGCAGGTCATAGGTTTTGTTGTTGACCTTGTGGAAATGCTTAGAAGGCCTGCCGCATGAACCGGTGAAGTACCTAGTTAATCATTTGGAATTGGACCGTCGCGGAAGCATAGGATCATGGTTATGAGTTCCACTTTAGCTACCCCCTGATCCTCATCGCATTTATTTCTTGGGAGATGTCAAGGTATATTCAACATTGATCCATTTGAGTCAGCCACTACCGGTTCACCAAGATATGGTTCTCAGCCACATGGGAAAACAAATGGAAGTTGAACGTACTACATATATTATTCCCGCAAATCAAGAGATCCATCTAAGCTGAACCTCCCATGACAGTTTCCATTAACTTGTAGGTTTAGACCCCTTATGAAGTTCTACACAGATCTATTAATCACCCATATTACTGCATGAGAATATGAACATAAGGAGGAGCTTTAGTCGTAATACAATCTCACAGAACAGGACCTCGATGAGATCACCAAGGAATGGTCAAGAGACTCTCTTTATCCCCACCTAATCTCGCAGAGATATTCCACTCTCAACTTAATGTACCAAGGTCATTTCAAAAGCGAACAACATGACACATCTGCACTCCAACGAAGAAAGAATACCAAAGGAAGTCTAAGACTTAAGTAGCTAACACGATAAGATCGTCAAGATCACCTGTCCGTAACAAAGAATAGAGATAAATGGAAAATAATATTAGAAGAAACAAGGAGAAGTAACACCGCCTAGAGATGGGGATGATCCCCTAAAGAAAATGAAGGTTTCTCCCAAGAAAACCTCTTCCTGAAAGAAATCTAGAGCCACTTTGACCAAAATGCGCATCGTGCTCATTGTCGATGATTTTGACCTCATCACTTCCACTGCGGAATGATGCCTCGCAAGAAATTTTATAGAAACAATAAGCCAAACAAGAGGATATGTACGAAAAAATCGAGGTCGAACTCCAAGGGGTACAACAAGCCCTTCAAATGCCATTGCATAGTTTCCACCGCGACCCTTCCATTGGGAGAACCAAAATTAAGATAATCCACTCAACTCCAACTACTAGCTGATGCAACCGCCTCACTTTTGTCACGCATAAGAAGAAATCGCAATCAGCTTTCACCGTGCCTGGAAGAAAGTGAAAGAAGTGGTAGTGAACACGCCGAAGGTGTAGCAGAGAAGGTTTTCTCCGCATTAAAAGCTCTGAAGGGAGAAAGCACAACACCATCGTGGAAAAGAACAGCCACGTATAACCGGCGCAAGAAGTAGTCACCGATCATTTTGCTCTGACTACTGGTGACAAAGGCAGAATACCGAAATGCACATCAAGTAGACTGCATCATAGAAGCCAACCAAGTAGCTACAACAATGAATAATAGACTTAAATTTTCACACAGTTCCCGACACCCTGCAAGATGTGAGGGACTGGAGCGAAAACTGCTCGAGGCAAAGTTGAAAGAATCAATGGCATCACCTCAATGTAAATGATTGATCATAGTGCCTAGACATATGGGCGATTCACTGAGAATCCAGAACTAAAGACACTAGAGCCCAACCCAAGAGGTGGCAAGCAAAAAGCGTAAATAGGCACACTGAAGCCCCTAGTTGTTGAAATAATGAAGTGATCCCAGGAGAAGCGCACTTCCCAACAACAATTCCACACCATTCATAGAAAATTCATGAAAGTGACTCAAAAGCTCCAACCAATACAGGATGAGAGGCTACCAACTGCTCCCAGATCTGGCTCCAGGAGCAAAACCTAGAACAAGTAATCACCGCAGCCAGAACACTAGAGGGACCTGTCAACTAAGTTGTTATCCAAGAGTTCGTTGAACAAGATTTTGTGGCACAAAAACAATTCAAAGCATATTGAACCAAGCTCAAGGCCTTTCTTGAGGCATAATTTCATCTAGATCGTGAGTGACTGACGAGTCAATGTGAGGCAAGTGTTGGGGGCTCATAACCTCACCAAGTTTCGAGGATCCTGGCCATGTTAGACTCCATTTTGGGACTTCGACAGCTATCGGCGGCTAAGCATACAAGATAAAAGCAAGATATCGCCGATCTTGGCCCCTTCGTGGCTTTTGGATTTGGGATTACGTAACGGGTATGGGGATGAAGTCGCCCATGGACACCCATGTTTAGGCGGATTTTGTAATGTATAAATAGATGCTAGGCTATGTAGTGAGTATGAATGGCTAAGTGTGAATGACAAGTCATTTGTAAGTAGTGTCGAGTGCAACCAATGCTATAAGTGCTTTGTTTATGCTATGTGAGACTTGCAAGGCTAAGTGCAGCGGATTGTAAGATATTCCCATGTAGGCTTCTAGGTTGTAACCTAGCTTGGGAAGGAGAGTTTGGTGAGGTGCATGCAAATCTCCAGTCCTCTCATGGTTGATCTGAATTCTATGTGCATGTAAAAAGATTGAAGAAATCTAATAAAGAAAGATGAGTTGGTGGATGATCCTCAAGGTGGGGTGAACCATGTACATCCTATTTTGTGAATGCTATGTGCGATGGATTATTGTGCTATGTGTTTACTCTCTTAGTGCTTTGATATAGATGGAATGATAGGTAGATGTGTTGTTTCTTTGTGCTTAATAATGTGAGAGTAAATGGCCGGATCCCTGACCGGGTGAATGTGTTTAGTGTTTGAACCTACCAGATCTAATCATTTCATCATGCTAAGTGTTGCTAGATGCTAGATCCGGTTGATATTTATGCTCTCTATAATTAGGGTTTTACCTATTAATCGTAACTAAGAATGGATATTGATGAACTATACTGCTAGGTGATTTGTCAAGGGTTACAATCGACAAATCAGGTTCCTAGCTTAAGGCTAAGTGCATTAATCGGAGTCCCACAAACACCCTTCCTTAGCAATTCTCGTGAGATTCCTTCAATCATGGTAGGTGTTGCCGAAGGTTCGGTAGTTAGTGTTATAATATCCTAAACCACATATAGGTAGATCAATGTATTCATGTAATAAAGGTGAATATTACTGCTACCTTTCAATAAAATAGAATAAGGAAGATGTAAGAAGACCCAATAGAAGCTTCTTCTCTAGAAGGATCTTCCTCTAGATGCCTCTTGGTCAGACATATTTAGTATAAATAAGGGTCTAGGGTATGAAACCCTATCTTGAGATTATTGTAATGAAAGACCGCCGACCGAGGGTTGCCAACCTCAAAGAGGGCCCGTGAACATTAAGTCAATCAAAGTAAGTTATTTCCGCCGTTGTTGTCATATTATTTCTCGTTATTGTGGAGATTATGCTGGTTATATTATCGTTATTCTACCGCTTCTAGCATTTTTTTTGTTCTGCGTATTTATTATGTCTAGTATCTTGCAAGTGGTATCGAGCACTTTCCTTGGCGTAATCCGTGGGTATTTCTTTAGGGTAGAGACTTTATTCCACGCCTTCGCTTCACACAGAGATCTATCGTTACACACATAAACCTACGCTGCTGATTCATAATAACGCTAAAGAAATACAAGTGGTTCTACATTACTCCATCATACACCCTTGTAACCCCCGGTTGGTACCCCTTTGGAGTGGTGTAGCACACGACAACACCGTGTATGGATCGGCCTACTTCAAGCCCTATTTAGATAAACCTATCAACCGCCAAAAATAGTACTCGACCCAAAATTGCAGGGCACCAACTAAGGAAGATACTCTCTAGTAACTAAGTAATTGGGTAGTACGACTAAGAGTACGATCAAGCCTCCTTAGTTACCACCCTGATAAATTGGGTCGCGTACTACTGTTGGACCCCACAAATATATCAAAGATTTATAGCATAGGGCAAACCCTTTGTCTCAATGAGAACCCTTGAATACCTAACCCTTGGGAACATAAACATAAACAAATTAAACTGCTGTGATCTATTGCCACACAATTGTGTTCTGTGTTTCCAATTAAATACACATTTATTTCTGGTTAAGAATTTGGGGATTTCAACATCGCAACATTCTTCGTAATCAAGAACCCCATACTTAAAAAAAAAAAAAAAAGTCTGGAATTTTTACCATTATTTGAGACCTATTCATTAGATTCATATTACTCTCCCCTTATCACATTCATCCATATCATTTTTTTGCAAAATTTCTGACCCTCGCCACCTCCCTTTCGGGCCACTCCATCCTCATGGCCTCCATACCTATAGCTAAGAACTGAATCTCACTTCAACCCTTTGCAATCTAGTTTCCTCGAGACCCAAAGGTAACAGTTAGTGCTTATTGCCTCCCCGTGATACATCCATCACTTCACCATAAATGCTCTCTCAGACATTCAAGTAATGGAGGGTGTCAAACAAGAACTTACCACCCAACATGAATCTGTCTTTACATCAATCTGCACCAAACTCAAAGATCTCTACCGATGACTGTTTTCCTGATACACATAAAAAGACCTAAGGTGAAACTTCTTCCCATTCCATACTCATCCCTACACTTTCAATCCGACACATATGCTCTCCGGGTAAGTGGATGTAACCAAATTTGATGGCCTGTACCCCACCAATAGTTGGGTCACCCAAATGGAACATTAATTTCTACAACATTACGATGATTCTACAAACTCCTGTGATGGTGTTCTCCATCTAGATCAAGAACACTGGAATGGTGGCAATGGAGAAAAACTTCCTCACAAGGGTATATTGCTTGGACCTACCAGGATCGAAGTTTTTATGAACGATTTGACACCCACACCAACCATTTGGGTCATTTGACAAAAATTGAAACAATCGAAATAGTAGAAGACTTCATAGCTGCATTTGCTAACTGGATTTTCTAATAGAGGGCATGAATGATGCTTTCTTTCAAGAGTGTTTTATCAGCATCCTCAAGTGAGGATGAGATTCGGCCCATGTCCTCATGGCTCGACTTGGCGAAGTTGGGTGGAGGCTACTAAAAAGCTGAAGAAGCACAAAAAATTGTTTCTTCTCAAACTGTAGTTTCCTCCTCTTGTCCCTCTCCCTAAACTAATAATAAACTCCCACTACCCTCCTACCATTAAAGATCCAAAAATTGACTGTGGGATGAAATGGCCTCAGCAAGTTTTATATTTTAATTGTGATGATAAATATTTCCCTGGCTACAAATGTAAGGAACAAAATCTTTTATGGCCATCTATTCCTGAAGAGGATGTTGGAACCTTCGTGGTGCCTGTGAGTCACCAGAATCACCCATATAAACCCTCCCTCCCACCTCCTCCGGCGGAATCCCATCATTTCCCTCAATGCTCTCATACTTTCTACCCCCAAACCCTCAATTTAATCAATTACATCAAGCACCTAAAGGTCATCATTCTCGTTGATAATGGAAGCACCCATATTTTTATTCATCGTCGTATTGCCTAAGAAACCCATTGCTAAATCCATACCAACAATTTCCAAATCATGATTTCCAATAGTGGTTCTATGAAATGTGGTGACTGTGGAATATGTGTGCATCTCCCAATTGGTGTAATTACCACCCAAAATCCCAAATGTTTGCTATTACTGATATGAGAATACTTACATTGTGTTGGGTGCATGGAAGCAGGACTTTACCATGGATTTTAAGAACTTAATACACACCACCAAGAAGGCCACTAATATAAATTCCAAGGCATCACCATCGGTTCACCTAAGGTCATCGCTTCCAATGCATGAAAAGTTGCTCGTAAGGTCATTTTCGTGTCATTGCCCAACTCCATGCCATAAGCCACAAAGACACCCCCAAGTGCCCCCAAGACTTCCAAGCCTCCTTTCTAAACATCAACAAGATTTTCCAACGCCTCAAGGACTCTCCTTCCTGCAGTGTTCATGATCATTCCATTCCCCTTGTCCTGTGAATTCTTCCCCAATATCCATTCATATCGCCACCCCTTTGCACAAAAAAATGAAATTGAGAAAATGGGCCCGGAACTCCACCGCAGTCGCATCCATCCTAGTACAAGCCCTACTCCTCTTCTACGCCATGGTACCGGGAAGAAAGAAGGTTCTGGAGAAATCCCACTTCCTCGTGTTTCAATAAACCTACCATCAGCAGCCAGCCTCCTATCTCCTCATTATTGATGACCTCCTGATGAATTGAGTGGCACCACCTTTGCCAAACTTGATCTTCACTCGCGCTATCACTAGATATGTATGAAAGAGGTGGACATTCCTAAGATGACCTTTTGCACTCATGAGGGTCACTTTTGGTCATGCCCTTTGGTTGGTAGCCCTCCACCTTCCGTAGCCTCATGAACCATGTCTTCCTCACTTTTCTCCGTCATTTTGTCCTAGCTTTCTTTGATGATATCCCCATCTGTAGAAAAACCTAGACAATGATCTTACCATGTGATCGATCAAGTTCTCCTCTCACTTTCTCAGCCAAAAATTCTTCAAACAAAAGATAAAATGTGTTTCTGTGCCTAAGTAGAATAATGGGTCATCTGTGGAAAGGATGGTGGGTAAGTGGACCTAAGAACCATTGAAGCTATGTAAGACTGGGCTTCACACCCAAAGACTCTCAAAATCTTGAGGCCTAACAAAATATCGCAAGTTTGTTAAGAACCAATTTTAATACATTGGCATTCCTCATGGCTCCAATAAGAACTATTTCATAATTTGGACTCCAAAGAAGTCAGCTTTTCAAACGTTGAAGACGCCATGTGCACCACTCTAGTTCTGGACCTTCCCAATTTCAAGCACACAAAGACTTGTGTGTTGGAATGTGATGCCTCAGAAAGCAATCAACTTTGTCCTTATGCAAGAGGGTCGACCTTTGGCCTTCACTCAGCAATTATTCCAAAGGAATCTAGGCAAACCCATTTATGAAATGGAAATGATGGCAATTCTCGCATGTTGTTGAGCTGTGGCTCCTTATCTCCTGGGGAAACGCTCCAAATTAAGCAATTCCACAATCAAAGCCTCCCAAGTATTTTTTTTGAACAACGCATTTCCTCCCAGAGCAACAAAATGGGTGACTAAGATATTTATATACTATGGTGATCACTGGCGCAAAGGGAAAGACAATGTCATGGTGGATGACCGCCCGAAATATGAAGATGAAGGATACCTTTTTCTTCCTTCCTTCATTTTACCCGATTGGCTCCAAGTTGTAAACCAAGAATGGCTTCAAGATCCCAAAATTTTACATCTAATCCAACAATTGCATACCAATGATCCAGCTCCCCTGTAGTGGTACCCCCTGCTCCGGAGCGAGCTTCATTGCCAAAGGATGCTTTGTATTTAAGTAAACAATCCAAGCTCAACCATGGTACTTCGAGCTTCATGCTAATTCCACAAGTGGGGAACCTCGGTTCACCAAAACATATGAGAGGTTCAAACATTTTTTCTGGGATGGTATGAAACAAGACATCCGTAAGTTTGTCGCTAAATGTTAGGTGTGTCAACACAACAAGGGAAATTTCAGGCCCAAATCTCTCGCACCTCCAACCGGCCCACCTCCCCTACTATGTTGAAGGATATCTCTATGGACCTTTATTACGCTTACCCAAGTCGGGGAATAAATCAGTCATACCGGTGGTGGTGGATCACCCTTCCAAGTATGCTCATTTTACTGCTCTTCACCACCCATTTTCCATCGCAGACCCACTATGCGGGTTCAAATTTTTATGGATTAGGTCTTTAAGCTTCATGGTATGTCGCACTTTATTGTTTCTGATCTTGACCCAACTTTCATAAGCAATGTTTGGCAAGAAATTGATGGCTACAAGGCACAATAATTTCATCCTATCTTTAGCTTATCATCCTAGACAAAATGGTCGTAGGAAGTTGTCAACACAAGTGTTTGGTGAAACATATCCGAGGTGCTTGCTCCTGCAAAACAAATAATTCAAAGGCCTTAAATGCTCCCTACCGAATGCGGTACAACACTACATACCATACAACACCGCATGCCCCTTTGAAGTGGTATATGGATAGAAGCCACCTTCGCCTTCATTACCTGGCACCCCGGCGTTCATGTTGACCAAACATTCAACCGAGAGGATATTCTTCGTAATTTCAGCACCTCGTCATGGTACTGCATGATGCGCCAGCGCATCAAGGTCGCCTCAACTAATTTGCGTATGTGATCGTGTGTTTCGGATTTAACCATATAAGCAAACTTCCCAAGGCCGAAGTACTGTCGTAAGCTAGCACCCACCATGGTCCTTACACGCCTTCAAGCATGTACGTTGCGTATCGCTAGTTTCACTACCGGGTTACATCCCTGCAGCACCCAAATTTATGGTCCTTACACAGTTCTCAAGCATGTGGGACAAGTTGCATATCAGTTAGCTCTACCCAGTCAGTCGAAGCTACATCCTGTTTTTCATGTTTCATGCTTGAAGAAGGTGATTGGAACTAGGTGTGGAATTCAAACCAACCTTCCAGAGTTAGCTGAAGAAGGATCCATTTCGCTACAGCCAGAAGCAGTGTTGGACCAGGGTGAGTGTCACCTGCGTCAAAGAACCATCAAGGAAGTGCTAGTACAGTGGAAATATATGACTCCAACAGATGCCACTTGGGAACTAGCTACCATTCTACAACAGTTTCCACATCTCAAGCCTTGAGGACAAGTCTGATTTTAAGGGGGCGGACATGTTAAGGTCCTAACCCGTACATAGGTATATCAATGTATTCGGATGTAATAAAGGTCAATATTAATAAGGCCTTTCAATAAAATAGAATAAGGCAGATGTAAGAAGACCTAAGAGAAGCTTCCTCTTCTAGAAGGATCTTCCTATAAATGCTTCTCTTAATAGACATATTTAGTATAAATAAGGGCCGAGGGTATGAAAACCCTAGCTTGGATATTATTGTAACAGAGCGCTTCTCGACTGTAGGTTTCCCCCTAGAAGAGGCACGTGAACATTGCTTTCTGAATCAAAGTGCTATTTTAGTTGTTGTTCTCATATTATTTCTGTGTTATTGTGGATATTATGTTGGTTATATTACTATTATTCTACCATTTCTAGCATTTTATTTATGTTTTGTGTATTTATTATATCTGGTATCTTGCAGTTAGGGTTTTGTTGGTGCGTTGTTGTAGCGTTGAACCCTGGGTCTGCCCCTGTGCCAATAGTAGGTGTAGGATTCGAAGGACTCCCAGTATCTTTTTGAATCGACTCAGTCATCATACTTGTATGACCATAAGTATGGTAGGTAGAGGTGTGTGTACCACGTTTGATACCTTTTAGAAGGAAAAGATGCAATATGGTCGCTAATATTGTTACGAGGAAAATGACTCTATGGCATGGGGTAAACCACTACAAATGGAATGAATGTAGAAATGAAATCTAGTCTCAAGTATGCTATATAAACAAATATGCTAACAAGGCAAGATAAAGAGCCTATCTCATCCGAATGTTTGAAGAAGGTCACCATTGATCACTCTACTCAAAGCTATACACCTGCAACTTGTTCTCAACAACCAAGATACACAAGCATATGGTGATAATATATACAGTTAGGACATATAATAGCATAATCCATCAATATTCATAACAAATATTCCCATGGAATAACAATTCAAATATTTGCAAGACATTAATTAGACGAGAAAAGAGTATTTCTATTAAAATATGATCAACAGAAGTGTATGAATGACAAAATTTTGTGTTGGCACATCTCAAAACTGACAAACTAAGTCCCTTCTAGTTGGGCATCCACCACTTCAATCCTCCACCAAAGGCAAACTCATATAAGAGATACAATGAGGTTGTTCATCAAAGAGGGAAGAGCTTGGGGGTTGAACAATGTGTTCAGACTTAAAAAGACAAAGAGATGTAGACTCAATATGAAGTGAATAATTTCTCTAGACTAACTTTTCTCTCAAAGTTGAATTCTTCTCCTTCTTCCACAACTTTGATATGGCCCATTTATATCCTTCAAATGGAACTGAAGGGCCGAATCAGAACGTTTGCAGTATATGGAAGGTCAACGATCATGGATCTTGTGACGTGACATGGAAACCCGACACCATTTTTAATTTTCGACACAAAACCTGACGCACGAGGGTTGTAATGGTGCAACCTACATATACGCATGTTTTATAGACTTCAAGTCCACATAGGGAAACAAAAAAGTCCTTCTGAGCAAGTTGCATGGGGTGAGGCAAATCTTGCTATAACAAATATCCACACATAGTTGGTGCATGTCTACAATAAACATAAATTTAATTTCCTCTTATAATGACTTAGTTTGAGATTTAACAATATTTCTATCAATAGTGGGTGCATTTCTACAACGATGGGTACAATGCCACATTCAACCACTATAATATTGCTCGAATTTCTATTATCCAAATTTTGATCAATGGCATGGGACCGATATCCACAAGAATCATTGCTATAACCAATGGTACTCGTATCATGTTAAATACCAATGAAGTAAGTTCCTTGTTAAGGTTTCCTTTCGATTGCTACCCTTCTATGGTGACACTATGAGTTGAATTTTTTTTCTCAATTGATTGGACATGGGTTGTACACTCATGGGTTTGAGTTGTGCTATGAGAGGAAATGACTTATATTATAAAAATAAAGGTTTTGGAAATGGAATTCACCTTTACTTCATTTGTTGCATATTTGGAGGGTTGTACACTCATGGGTTTGAGTTGTGTTATGAGAGGAAATGACTTATACTATAAAAATAAAGGTTTTGGAAATGGAATTCACCTTTTCTTCACTTGTTGCATATTTGGAGTGGATTGGTTTTGAGCTGTACATAGTTGATTCATATTTGGAGTGGATTGGTCTTGAGATATATATAGTTGACTCATATTTGGAGTGGATTGGTGTTGAGTTGTATATATTTGTAGTTGATTCATATTTGTAAGTGATTGATCTTGAGTTGTATAAATATGTAGTTGATTGGTCTTGAGTTGTATAAATCTGTAGTTGATTGGTCTTGAGTTGTACCCACTCATCTTGATTGGGATTTGTCCTTTGAGTGAGGAAATGTTTCTAATTATTAAAATAGAAGTTTTGGGAATGAAGTTTACCTTGATTTCCATTTGTTGTAGATTTATAGTTGATTGGTCCTGAGGTGTATAGGTCTTGGATTTGATTGGTTTCACTGTTATAGTTGATTGATTTAAGTTCTACAGATCTACCATTCATTGGGAGTTAGAATTGTGTGGCTTTGATTATGGTTATAATTCCTAAAAAAAAAGTTTTAGGAATGGATTTTAGCTTCACTTCCATTTGTGGTTTATTAGTTTTTAGTTATACCCATTTGGCACTTCCATTTTTGGTTGATAGATTTACAGTTTATTGGTTTTGAGTTATACCCATTCGGTTTTTATTGGGATTTAAATGTTTTTAGAATGGAGTTCATATTCACTTCCATTTGTTGTGGACTTGATTGATCTTGGGTTTTACAAATTTGCAATGGATTGGTTTTGAGTTGTACCTACACAACTTTTATTGAGATTTGCACTTTAAATTTGTTGCACATTTGTAGTTGGGTACAAACTTACAAACTTGAAGATGATTGGTTTTGAATTATACCCATCTAATGTTGAATGGGATTTGTGTTTGAATGAATATAAGCTATAAACGATTAAAATAAGCATTTTGGGAATACAGTTCACTTTTCCTTTAGTATGGAGTTCACCTTCACTTCCATTTCTTGCAAGTTTTGAATTATTAAAATAAATATTTTGGTAGTTTTGAATTATTAAAATAAATATTTTGGAAATAGAGTTCACATTTCTTTCCCTTAGCGAGTCCACCTTGACTTCCATTTATTAGATACATGTGATGGATTGAACTGAGTTTTACAGATTTGCAATGCTATTGCTGGTTTTTGGTTTATTCGCTTAGTTTTAATTGGGATTTGTACTTGGGAAATGTTTCAAATGATTAAAATAAAAGTTTACAGATTTGTAATGCAATTGATAGTTTTGGGTTTATCCACTTAGTTTTAATTGAGATTTGTACTCAGGAAATGTTTTAAATGATTAAAATAAAAGTTTTGGCAATAAAATTTACCTTTATTATCAAGTTCACTTCCATTTATTGGATACATGTAGTGGATTTAAGTGGATTTAAGTGGATTTAACTGAGTTTTATAGATTTGCAATGCACTTGATGGTTTTGGGTTTTTCACTTCCATTTATTGGATATGTGTAGTGGATTGAACTCATTTTTACAGATTTGCAATGCAACTGGTGGTTTTGGGTTTATCCACTTAGTTTTAATTGGGGTTTGTACTCAGAACATGTTTTAAATGATTAAAATAAAAGTTTTGGCTGTGAAATTTATCTTTATTATCGACTTAGCGGTAAGGAAATGTTTCAAATGATTAAAACTAGCACAACCACAAGTCACTTGTGGCTGGTGAACGCCGAAATAATCGAGCCTTGGGCATTAAATAATCGCAGAATCTTGTGCATTAAATAACCTACGCAGTAAGATCTCTAGGCAGGAAAATCCTGCCCAGTAAATAATAGTTGGAGTAAAAATCGTGGCTGGTAAACTTGGGCTCTTTAGAAAATGAAATGTTAATCACTCAAAGGTGGCAATCAGCTAGCCATCATAGTAAATTTTAAATATGATTAAGTAAGAGTAAAAAAATAAACATGTAAATTGTTGTCTTGATAATGGTGAGGAAGTTAGTGGTTGAAATCACAACCATTGATTTATTGGGATGACTAAGACTATTCCAACCATATTTAATCTTGTCCATACAAAACTGATTAAGTACTAAAAACATATTAAATGTGTCCATTGTCAATAGGTGTACGCCTTTCGGCATAATAAAAGGTTTGGACACGGATTTTTTTTGGTTTCAAATGATTAAAACAAAAGTTTTGGAAATGGAATTTACCTTTATCTGTATTTGTTGCAAAGTTGCAATTCGCCCTAGTTTCTTTGATTGATTGGGATTTGTGTTGTGAGCGAAAAAATATTTCAAATTATCAAAAAAAAAATTGGAAATGGGGTTCACCTATTCCATTGTTGTAGACTTCTGTATGACATGAGGTTTTCAACATTCACGATAGTCGAACACGTGTTTAAATAAAATTGAAAGCTCCACTCGTGAAAGACTATAATCGATATTATTACTAAACCAATTGAGAAGTATTTTAATGGCAATTCTGTTATTATTACAATACACGATCACAATCGTGTGACAATAAATGCTTGTATAGCAATGATGTTTATCATTAAATAGATGTTTGATATCACAACCTAGTACAACATTGAATTATTATGGTTGAAAAACTTGAAAATAATGGAGAAAGCACCAGTTGTAAGCACCAATTGTAAGCTTTAGTTGTGAGAGTCAGTTGTAGGCGTGTTAAGAGTTAGTTCTTAGTTAAGAGTATAGTTGTCTTTGGTTTGCATGTAACCGACTCGATCGAGTCTTTTCCTATATAAGGATGTAATTAGTCTTCATTGAAGAATACAGAAGTGAGCATAGCCTCACCGTGTTTGTTTCTCATATTTTATCTTGGTATCAGAGCCACGAGAGTGAGCTTCAGAAATATTTGTTGGTTCGCAGGCTGGATAAGAAGAGAAACTTGGGTTTGAGTTGTGTGGGTTGCGTGAAGATTGTTGTGTCGCATGAGCTCCTCGAGGTTGAAATCGTGGAGGTGAAAAATTGTGCATGCATGCATGAGTTTTTTCAGATCGGGTGCACAAGTGGAGTTTGATTGCATGTGTGGTATTTCATGGTGACCGGCGATCCCCATTGGATCATGAATGAAAAATCCGCGTGAGCTTTGCATGCTTGGAGTTGAACGAAGAGCAAATCGTGAGTTATTTTTAAGAAAATTAATAATTATAAGGTGGATATTTACAAGTGAATATTTTTAAGTTATAAACTTTTTTGGAGTTTTGCATGATTATAGCTTGAGTTTCTTATTAAAAACAAAAGGGGTGGATATTTCTTTTTGAAGAATGAAGTGAAGTGAAGAGTGTGTTATTCACTTTTTTATTAAAGTGAATGCATGTGGAGTTTAAAATTTATCTGGAATATAAAGTTCATTAAAGTGGGTTTTATTTTGAAGTTTATTAACAGTTGATAATTTTGAAGTATAAACTTTAAAAGTGGATATTAAAGTTTATTCAAGAGAATATTATTTGTGAGATTTAATGTGTGAAAGCCAAGATTGAGACGGATCGGTGGTATTCGAAGGCAGAGCGATAGAAAGTTGCATATCCTTGTTGATTCACTTGCTGAGACTAGATTGCAAGGATGGAAAATCTACTGGCAGAGACCTACCTCAATGAAGCCAACAAGTTAGATGGCTCGAACTTCATTAACTGGAAATTCAAGATGTAGACGCTCATGGAGAGCTATGGTGTCTGGAACATTGCAAAGGGAACTGAACTAAAACCTGATGCGGCTGCAGGTGCGACAACAACACAGATCCAAGACTGGGAGAAGCGCGAAAACAAGGCAAAGGTATTGTTGCACATGTCAGTTAAAGATAGCATAATTCCACATATTAGAGATGCTACAACTTCTGTTGCAACATGGACAACTCTTAAATCATTGTATGAAACTAGAAACACAAATTGCATTTTGTTTTTGAAAACTAAATTGCTAGGCATTAAGATGGATGGAACTGAATCT
>SNQJ01S0016131.1:221135-240944 GCA_010110895.2 Picea sitchensis
AGACATCCAAAAACATAACCATAGGAGATGAAGCACCAAAAGTCATGTGGGCCCGTTTGGGTAAGTTAGTACATCAACTTTCCGGGGCCATAACTTTTGCATACGATCTTCATTTTAGGCGCATGATAGCCCATTGGAAAGGTCTATTCGAGGAATACACATTTTGCTACAAAATCCTAAGTAAATTGAAGACTCTAACATCTACCAACCAAGGGAAAACTTGATAAGCAAGTCGATGACAAAAGGGGAAAGATATATACACTAAGATACACAAGTATACAAAGAGTTACGCCCATGCTTAGGGCTCAAGAATAATATTTTTTAAGTAGAGCCCATTTCTGGGCTCAACCAACATATTCTCTTCATAATATTCTAATTCATAGGATCCTTTTTCTAATACACGCCACACGATATAAGGACCGTGCCACATGGAGTTGAACTTACCTACCCCCGGTGGTTCTTTGGCTTGGTCATACAAGAGGACCCAGTGATCTTCAGTGTAATATCGAGGACAGACAAAATTATCATACTGGACCTTGACATGTCATTTATTTGTTTCGCTAGTCGTAGAGGCATCTCGATGCTGGTCATCTAGACTCTCTAGGTGTACGAGGTGTTGTTCAAGATTGGAAGTGTTAGTTAGGAGCTTAAATGTCAGTCTAAGAGAAGGGATTTTTCATTCAATAGGTAGGATCAAATCCACACCGGGTACTAACTGAAAATGAGAAAAACTGGTGGAAGTCTTAACCGAGGTTCGGTATGCCCAAAATGTGGGGTAAAGCATGAGATTCCATTCAGACTTGCTCTGGCTGACAGTTTTCTGCAAAATGGTCTTGAGAGACTTGTTCACGACCTCTACTTATCTATTTTCCTGGGGGAAGTAAGGGGAAGAATGACCATATTTAAACCCCAGTTTCGATGTTAATTATTTCATCATTTTGTTTTGAAAGTGACTACCATGATCAGTGACAATCTCACTCGGGATTCCAAACCGGGCTATAATTTGATTGAACACAAAAAATGCAGTAGTCTTACCATCTAAATTAATTATAGGCATGGCCTTGGCCCACTTAGTAAAGTATTCTATGACCACGATCATATGTTGATGCCCCCCATCCAAGGTTGGGTTTCAATCCACAAAATCCACCGCCCACTTGGTGAAGGACCGATGATGATGATCGAGTAAAGAGGAAATGGATGTGAGTGCATATTTTGAGTGAACACCTGGAAAGGGTGACACTTCTTTAGCACTTCGACACAATCTTTAAAGATATACAACCAAAAATAAATGGCTTGCTATATCTTTTGGGTTGTCGCAAGCCTGGATAGATGACCACCACAAGCCCCACTGTGACAGTCATTAATAACAAACTCAACCTCCTCTTGAGTCCAGTAACGACGCAAGATATTATATACGCCTCGATGATACAAAGTGTTGTCGATGATAAGCTAGTTCTTAGCTTGATACCGTATACACTATCGATCATCTCTTGAAAGGTGTCGAGAGAACTTCAAGGTTTGAAGATAGATCATAATGTCTCCATACCATGGGGTATGAAGACGAGACAAGGAAAATGTGTTCATCCACAAATGAATCGACATGAATAACGTCCTCATCTAACCGATGGATGTTCGATATTAACTCAAAAAAAACTAGCACTTTCTTGGATTTCGCTGAAGCAAAATCGAGATCAAACTCTTGCAATATAAAAATCCATTTATTATATTTTCCCCCTGTGCTACGCCTAGTAAGGACGTATTGAAATGGGTTGAAATCAACAACTATGGTAGTTTTTCAAAGCAATATATAGTGTCGTAATATTTGAACAACGTGTATGACAACCAAAGCTAGCTTCTCAACATGACAGTACTTGAGCACATGATTGACTAAGTTTCGACTAAGATAGTAAACGACATGCTCATGGAGCTCATCATCCTCCTGAACCAAAACCATACCAATAGTCCCTTCGAGTGAGGTGATAGAAAGAAAGTAATCTCTACTGTAGTTTGGAGGCTTCAGTAGAGGCATCGATACCAAGGCTTTCTTAAGAGCATCGGAGGATTCTTGGGCTCGCTCATCCCATATAAACAACGTGTCATTCTTCAAGAGATGTATGAAACCCTTAGTAATATTGGAATAGTTTACTATAAACCGACGTAAGAAGTTAGCTTTCCCCTGTAAACCTTGAAGCTAATGAATATTACGTGGGGGAGGCAATCAAATTATTTCCTCAACCTTTAAAGTATTCACCATGATCAGAGTCTCAGAGACTAAGAATCCTAAAATATGACCCAACCTAATGCAAAAGATGCACTTATGAGGGTTCAAACAAATGCGATAATAGCAACATCTCTCAAAAACTAGTCGAAGGTGGGTATAGTGATTCACTCTCTTGCGACAGTGAGCAATGAGATCATTGAGCAAAGCTTCGAATATATGCTTGAGATCATGAAAATCGAGCTATGAAGGTCATGATTTGTTCGAAGGTTGCTCCGGCGTTTTTAAGGACGAAAGGCATTTTCCGGTATTTGAAAGTACCCAAAAGAAAAATAAATGTCATCTTATGTTGATGCTCAGGTTTAATCTGAATCTAGTTGTATCCTGAAAATCTGTCCATAAAAGAAAAAACCGTGCTTCCCACACACTCATTGAGAATCTGATCAATGAAAAGTGTCGTGAAGTTGTCTTTGGGACAGGCCTTATTCAGGTCTCGAAAATACATACACACACAGATGGTTCCTTGCTTCCTATTCACACGAACGAGATTGGATACCCATTCAGTCAAGGGAACTAGGAAGATAAAACCTTCATTAAGCAGTTTCTCCACCTCTTCCTTAATAGCAGGGGCCTTCCTAGGATTAACAACTCTGTTTCCAAATAGTTTTATCATCCAGGTAGGTTTTAATCTCATGTTCAAAAATCAGAGGGTCGATTCCTGACAACTCTTAATATGACCAAGCGAATACATCACATAATTCTTTGAAGAGCTCGGTGTGGATCTGAATTTCTTTAGGAGAACAATCCGCACCAATATATACATTTTCAATTTTACCTGGAATGCAAGAGATGTCGATCATGATGGTAGGATAAATACTTACCATGTTTCCTTTGGCATAAATGTCATGCATATCAAGTGGAACTACAATGTGACCGACTATCTCGCTCAAGGTAGATCTAAAATCATCTTGTTCAATTCTAGCAAGCTCTGGGAGGAAATAAGAGCAATGATGCATATTATCCCATGTGTTATATGAACCATTCATGGCCTCTAATATTTCTTCATCCGAAGGTAAAGTATCATCGAGGAAATCCTGTGAGAAAGATGATGAGGTGGCCCATATGGGCCGAAGAACCGTATCCTCCTCGTTCTCCTGTGAGGGAACATGATCTGGGTCAGCAGTAGAGTCAAGAACAACCTGATATCCTATCTCTGCCGCTGACAGTGGAATTTCCATTCCAATATGTGACTGACCTTCACAAGACGATGTCGAGGAAGTTAGGGTTCGAGGATTGTTAAAATACGAAGTGAGGAAAGGAACGAACCTCATTGACGAAGCAAACCTACTAAACATGGAATAAATATGATGAATTGGTGCTGCAAAATCAAAGGTACCCATAAGGGAGGAATACATTCTGACATCAATATCCTCAATTTTCGGTTTAGAATTATCGATCATGGGGATCGAAGGTCCAATTGATGCATTGGAACTAGCATGCACAAAGGATAACTGATCGATCGTCACGATCTTCCCATAATGAGTAAAACATAAAGTATGGAAAATAGACGACATGAATATATCATAATTCCAGTTACTCCCTAGTAGTAATTTATAATCAAGGGGTGCATCAACCACCTCAACATCCACCTCCACTATTTTCCCACCTAACTAGACCGGAAAGGTAGGGAGAATACCGTGGGGACGGAAAGAACGACCATAAAATACGGTCACCATAGTCGGAGATTGAGAGAGGGTTGGAGAACCAAGAGATTTCCAACAGATTAGGGACATCACGCATGTTACAACACCTTCATCAATAATAGTATGTTTGATGGTATACTTTGAGTAATTCACATGGATTTGAAATTCCACCTGATAAGGAAAGCGAGGATTCACATCCGCGACTAGGAACTTGATAGCCTTAGAGCCATAGGGGTCTAGAGCTCCTAACACAGATAACAAGGCATTCCTCTATGAAGGACATGTATGAAGTTCCTCCAGATCCGACGTCATGTGAGGGGTTTAACACAGATCCTCAATAATAGAGTAGTTCTGGGAAGCACTAGCATTAGGGTTGTGGGTAGAGCGTTTGACTATTCCTTTCGAAATACAAGCCGAGGGATCTAGCTTTTGATATATAAAGGAATCTCTGGAGGAGGGGGAGACTCTATACCTAGAACATCCTATGAAGAACTGTAATCATGAGACCGAGTGGCTACATCAATCTAAGACTTGACCATATTTATGCATAGACGATCATTGTCTTGCGCCGGTGGGTTTTGAATTCCACTCACCTCATTTTCAACATTAGAGGAGCTCGAGGCCATATGTTGATTATGCGGAAAATGATTAGTTAGCACAACGGGTGGTAGAGATAAAATCCTCGTAGCTTCCTCGAGTTTGGGGCACAAGTGGGTAAGGTGATCATCAATACAAAGATTACAAGGGAATTTCACCTTTCGCCTCTCTTTCTTTCCCTCACCAGCATTAACCTTCAATCTATCATTGTTAGCATTGTCCTTGGGTTTATTATCTTTATTCCTCCCACCCTTACAATTTTTACCACATCCTTTCCTTTTATTCCCTCTCGGTTGTTGGTTACCATTTGGGTTGGTCGATAATTGCACATAATGTACATCCATTGACTAAGTGGGAGTGGAGGGCATAGAGGGAGCCTGCCCTCCTACAGACTGGCTTAGAGACAACTCTTTCAATTGTCTTGTCACCAAGTCTATAGATTTAACATTTGTAGAGCCTATAATGACATCGACATGAGGCCCAAGATTTTGTCTAGGGTCATAGTTTGACCTTGGTGCATCATGAAGAATATCGTATAACATCCCAAATTGAGCATATATGAGATCTAAGTATTGATATTTAAAAATCGCTTCATCTTCATATGTTACCCCAAATGTAGAAACATCCTTCAAAATATAAGGGGGTAAAGACTTAAAAAACCATTTCAACAATTACTCTAGAGGAATGTAGGCTTTGATCAACCTCTTCCTTCTGCGCCACTCTTGGATTTGATCTATTATATGGGTGTCTTTTTCCTGGTGAAGGGTCGACAGGAGTTCTATGTCAGTGTCATAACGAACCGAAAATTGGAAGTGGTTGAGGAAAACTAGAACCTTCTGATTAAAATTCTTGTATGTCCCCTGTGGTAGATTTATATACCATTTTGTTGCAACCCCTATGAGGGTGCGTTGAAAAAATCTTAAACAAATAAAATCATCATTAAGGGAATTGGAAGAGCACCAAATATGAAAATTAGTGACGTGATCACTAGGATCCTCACCAGTCTTTCCCTCAAATTTCAAAATATCTGAAGGAAGCTCGGTGGGGGTGGGGGGGAATATTGGTTCATGATAGGAATATATTTATATATTAGAAAATAGGCCTAAGCATGGGTAAACCCATGGGACGACATCCCATTCCCGTTACATATTCCCAAAAACCCAAAAAGGGGCCGAAAAGGGGGTCGAGATCCCGTGATATCCGCTTCGACTTGCGCTCCTCATTCAACAGGCTGTCGAAGTCCCAAAATAGGTCAACACGACCAAGAAACTCCCAAAACTTGGTCAAGGGACAAAATTTATTAATATTACACAAGGGAGGAAAACGAGGTATTCCCTCAACCTTTAAAGGATCCACCATGATCCCAGTCTCAGAGACTAAGAATTCTAAAAGACGACCCAACCTAATGCAAAAGATGCACTTATGAGGGTTTAAACGGATGTGATAATACCGACATCTCTCGAAAATTAGCTGAAGGTTCGTAGAGTGATTCACTCTCTTGCGAGAGTGAGTAACGAGATCATCGAGCTAAGATTCGAGTATATGCTTGAGATTGTGAAAAACGAAGGTCATGGCTTGTTGGAATTTTGCTCCAACGTTTTTAAGGTTGAAAGGAATTTTACGGTATTTGAAAGTACCCCAAGGACAAATAAATGTCATATTATGTTTATCTTGACGTTTAATCTGAATCTGGTTGTATCCTAAAAATCCTTCCATAAAATAAAAAACCTCGCTTCCCGCACAATCATTGAGAATTTGATCAATGAAAGGTGTCGGGAAGTTGTCTTTGGGACATGCCTTATTTAGGTCTCGAAAATTCATACACACATAGATGGTTCCTTTCTTATTATTCATAGGAGAGATATTGGATACCCATTCAGTCAAGGGAATCGGGTAGATAAAACCTGCATTAAGTAGTTTCTCCACCTCTTCCTTAATAGCAAGGACCTTCCTAGGATTAACAACTCTAAGTCGTTTCTGAGCAGGTTTAGCATCCAGGTAGGTTTTAATATAATTTTTGAAAATTAGAGGGTTGATTCCTAGCATCTCTTAATACGACCAAGGAGATACATCACATAATTATTTTAAGATCTCGGTGTAGATCTGAATTTGTTCAGGAGAACAATCCGCACCGATATATACATTTTCAATTTTACTAGGAATGCGAGAGATGTTGATTGTGACGATAGGATAAATACTCCCCATGTTTCCTTCGGCATAAATGTCGTGCATATCAAGTGGAACTACTGTGTGGCTTACTATCTCTCTCAAGGTAGATCTAAAATCGTCTTATTCGATTCTAGCAAGCTCCATGAGGAAATAAGAGCAATTATGCATATTATCCCATGGCCTATATGAACCATTCATGGCCTCTAAGATTTATTCATATGAAGGTAAAGTATCATCGAGGAAATCATGTGAGAAAGACGATGAAGTGGTCCATATGGGTTAGATAACATTATCCTCCTTGTCGTTATGTGAGGGAATAGGATGTGGGTCGACAGTAGAGTCGAGAATAGCCTGATATGATATATCTGCCGCAAGCAGTGGCATTTCCATTCCAATATGCGACTAACCTTCACAAGACGATGTCAGGGAAGGTAGGGTACACAGATCGTTAAAATACGAAGCAAGGAAAGGAACGAACCTGATTGAAAAAGAAGACTTGTTGGGCATGGCAGAGATATGATGAATTGGTGCTATGAAATCAAAGGTACCCATAAGGGAGGAATACATTCTGACACCAATATCCTTAGTTTACGACTGAGAATTATCGATCACGAGGATCGAAGTTCCAACTGATGCATTGGGACTAGCATGCGCAAAGGATAATTGATCGATCGTCACAATATTCCCATCATGAGGAAAACAGAAAGTATGGAAAATAGATGACATGCTTGTAGTCATAGCATAATTCCAGTTAAGCCCTAGTAGTAAGTTATAGTCAAGGGGTGCATCAACCACCTCAATAGCTACCTCCATTGTCTTCCCACCTAACTAGACCGGAAAGGTAGGGAGAATACCATGGGGACGAAAAGAACGACCATAAAATACGGTCATCGTAGTCGGGGATTGAGAGAAGGTTGGAGAGACAAGGGATTTCCAACAAATTAGGGACATCACGCACGTTACAACACCTTCATCAATAACAGTACATTTGATGGTATACTTTGAGTAAGTCACATGGATTTGAAAGGCCACTTGATAAGGCAAGTGAGGCTTCACATCTATGACGTCGAGCTTGATAGCCTTAGAGCCATAGGGGTCTAGAGCTCCTAAAGCATATAACAAGGAATTCCTATATGAAGGACACGTCTACATTACCTCCAGAGCCGACATTGCGCAAGGGGTTTGACCCATATCCTCAATAATAGAGTAGTTCTGGGAAGCTCTAGCATTAGGGTTTTGGGTAGAGCGTTTGAGTACTCCTTTCGAAATAAAAGTCGGGGGCTCTGGATTTTTGATCTCTAAAGTCATCTATGGAGGAGGGGGAGACTCTAGAACTGGAACATCCTGTGAATAACTATAATTGTTATACCGAGTGGCTACATTAATCTGAGACTTGACCATATTTATGCATAGATGATCACTATCTTGCGCCGATGAGTTTTGACTTCCACTTGACACATTTCCATAATTAGAGGAGCTCGATGCCATATGTTGATTATGCGTAAAAGTATTAGTTATCACATCAGGTGGTAGAGATAAAATCCTTGCAGCTTCCTCGAGTTTGGGGCACAAGTGGGTAAGGAGATCATCAATACAAATCTTACAAGGGATTTTCACCTTTCGCTTCTCTTTCTTTCCCTCACCAGCATTAACCTTCAATATATCATTCTAAGCATTGTCCTTGGGTTCATGATCATTATTCCTCCCACCCTTATGATTGTTACCACGTCCTTTCCTTTTATACCCTCCTGGTTGTTGGTTACCATTTGGGTTGGTCGACGATTGCATAGAATGTACATCCGTTGACTGAATGGGAGTGGAGGGCATAGATGGATCCTAACCTCCTACAAACTGGCTTAGAGACAACTCTTTCAACTAGCTTGTCACCAAGTCTGTAGATTTAACATTTGTGGAGCCTATAATTCCATCGACATGAGGCCCAGGATTTTGTCTAGGGTCATTGCTTGACCTCAGTGCATCAGGAAGAATCTTGTATAACATCCCAAACTAAGAATATATGAGATATAACTATTGGGTTTTTAAAATCACTTCCTTTTCAGATGTTACCCCGGATGTAGAAGCATACTTTGAAATATAAGGAAGTAAAGACTTAAGAAACCATTCCAACAATAACTTTGGAGGAATGTAGTCTTTGATCAACCTTTTCCTTCTACGCCACTCTTGGATGTGATCCGAGATATGAGTGTCTTTGTCTCGGTAGAGGGATGACAAGAGTTCTATGTCAGCATTGTAACGAACCGACAATTGGAAGTGGTTGAGGAAAACTAGAACCATCTGATTAAAATTCTTGTGCATCCCCCCTGGTAGCTCTATATACCATTTCACTGCAACCCCCATGAGGGTGCATTGAAACAATATTAAATGAAAAGAATCGTCATTAATGGAATTGGAAGAGCACCAAATATGAAAAGTACTAACATGATCACTAGGATCCTCACCATTATTTCCCTTGAATTTTCAAATATCTGAAGGAAGCTTGGCACCAAATCGTTTATTAACATTGACAAGAATGGAAAATTGAGCGTGGCCAGAAAAGAGAGACGAGGTTGCAACATCTGGCCCCAAGTTCCCATAAAACATTGATGTTGGGGAATCATATCCCATCTAGGGTTCTAGTATGCACCATGTCCCTATCTAGGGTTGTAAAACCCCCCTCCAAACTGATTCATAAGAGGTTGGTTGGGTACCATTCGAATAGGAATGTTATGATGAGGGTTGTAAATATTTCCCCCAGACGGAGTAGCTCCAGGTTGGGGATTGCCCAAAGTACGAAACTGACCTCCTCTAGGTGCAAATCCAGGGGATAGAGGTGGATTCTCCATGCCAAACGTGTTGGTCGGAATTGGTGTGGAGGTAGCTGCAAAGGATGGAACATAAGCAACATCTTGTCCGCTTGCTTGATTACTCCATCCAAGAGCATTAAGAGCAGGACTAGACCCAGCGTGAAAAGGAGGTAGGCTTCCAACATTAGGAGTCGCTTGGGGAATATGAGTACCGCCAAAAAAAAGTGGAATATGCGGAGGAGCCATGCCCCCAATTCCAATACTAGGATTCATATTAGATGTTAGAATGTGCATGCTGTGTGAGAGTTGCAAGGCTAAGTGAAAGTGATTGTAAGAGATTCTATGTAGGCTTTGTGTTGTAACCTATCTTGGGAAGGGATGATCTAGCGAAGAGTGCGCAGATCTCTTGTCCTCTTTGAAGTTGATCTGAAGGCTCTGTGCATGTAAGAAGATTGAATAAATCTAATAAAGAAGACGAAGAAGTGGTGGATGTAGCCCCAGGGTGGGGGTGAACCACATGCATCATGTGTTCTGAATGCTTTGTGCAATGGATTGATGTGTTTATGTATATACTTTCTTAGTGATTTGATATAGATGAATGGTAGGTAGATATGGTGTTTCTTTGTTCTTAATAATGAGAGTAAATGATGGATCTGACCGATTTGAATGTGCTTAGTTCTTGAACCTACTAGATCTGATATGTTTCATCATGCTAAGTGTTTCTAGATGCTAGATTTGGTTGGATATTAAGATGCCTTGTAATTAGGGTTTTATCTGACCTATAAAATAATAATGGATATTGATGAACTATATTGCTAAGTGCTTTGTCAAGGGGTTACAATCAGAGATCTGTGTCCCAGCTAAGGTTGCATACACTAGAGTCCTGCAACCATCCCTGCCTCTACGTCGGGTGATACTTCATCTACTTCTCAGGTGTTTCCAAAATGGACCGTATTTAGGGTTTTGTTGGTGCGTTGTTGTAGTGTTGAACCCTAGTTCTGCCCCTGTGCCAAGAAATGGTTCTGTTTCTAGGACATGGAACTATGATTGCTGGGAACTGAGGAAAAAGTATCTTTGTGCAAAGATCTAACCTGAAACTGTGAAAGATATGTGTGTATATATGTCACCCTAGTAAGTAGTATTCTACTTCTGTGAAGCTCTGTGCTAAGAAAATAAGTTTTATCTAAAGAGAAGAGGTAAGATTTGAAAGCTTTGTGCTTTGTTAAAGGTAAGATAAGTGGAAATTTTTGTTTCAAAGTATGGATCTGGGTATGTTTGATAAATTTTGTCCTAGGTTGAAAGTAGGGCGCAACTAGATGAAAGAAGATTTGATATGAATAGATCTGATAAGAATAGTGAAAGATATGTTATACCTATGCATAGAAAGAATGTTTGGACTAACAAATGGATGCAGGATCCTAGAAAGAATTTTTTGCAGGTTAACTACTACGATCCTAGTGTGCAGTACAGGAAAGGTTGGGGATCATTTAAAAGACAGAGAGGATTAACCCTTTGTTACAGTTGCAGAATACTGGGTCATCTAGATAAGGAATGTACTAGTAGAAGACCTACTTGTCTTTGTTGTAAAGCTATGGACCATGAAGTTTTAGATTGCCCTAGAATGATTTCTAACATTGAAATAATGAATATGGAACAAGTAGAACCTGGGAAAGGTCAAGAAACTGAGATCATGGCATAACCCCACAAAGAATCAGAGACTGTATTGTTGCAAATGAAAGAAACCCTGAATGATCACCGCCATATCAACTTCTCAAATATCTTCAAAGAAAAAGAGTGCATAGAAGCAAGGATAGGAGACTTCGAAATTGACTCTATTCTAGATGAAAAAACACATGTGAATGTCATGACAGGAAGAACTTGGGAAGCAGTAGGAAATCCTCCTACGATTCCTTCATTGTGAGGAATAGGATTATTTAGAGGAAAGTCGATAACCCTATGTGGAAGACTCATCCAGATATCTATGAGTGCTCATGCAACTTCAATAGAGGAAGATTTTGAAGTTGTTAAATTTATTGAGAATAGTGCCCCATTTGCTATAGTACTAGGAAAACCTTGGATTGAAAAGAATCGGGCCAGAAGGAAAGAAGAAGAAGACTTAGAGCAGAAGAAGAAAGAACTAAAAGATTTCATGACTAGGAGGATAGTGCACTTAATTGAAGAACAAGAGAACAGATCGAAGCTATTTAGAACCATAGACTTGGATGTCAAAGTTGAAAGGACACATGAGGACTTGAGACACCTATCTGTGTAGGAGAGTAGAGCATCTACCCCAGATAAAGAAGAAGTATTTCCCTCGAATCTGAGGAAAGAATCTCAACAGTGCGAAGTTACTATGCCAAAAGAAGACAAGAATCATAATGGAAAGAGGAATAACAAGATGAAGATCATTAGGAAAAAGGCTAGAAAGCTCAGTAAGAAGAAAGCAAAGATTGAAAAGTTATAGAAGGTTCCAGAGGGCACTTCTGAAAAGGAAAATTTGCAAAACAGGAACTTCGTCAGGATATCAGAACAACATCACATGGCACTTCGCCATGATGAAGAAATATAGTCGTAGGGAACAGTATAACCATTAGAATGACGCCACGAACAGTTAGAATGACATTTATGGCCAGAAATCCCGCCATCAGATAGTTGGGACCGCGCCGTAACGGACATAACTGAGTTAATGAGGTATCTTGTCCATTGGAAAGATCTATTATGTTGTTGCTTACTTATTCTGTTGACTGTTGCACCGAAAAAACTTTTTCCAATTATATCAGAGAGAACTCATTGCTACTGTGTTGTGATTAGTAAGATCAACACCAGTTCTATTGTTTTGCGCATTCATTCATCCATATGATCTAAGCGTTTATGTCAGACGATCTCGGTGACATGGAGAAAATCATCGAAGAAGTTCTCATCGATATCATGGCAGAGAAAAGAATATCTTCAAGTATTCAAGCGTCATCGAAGGGAGGAGTGAAAGCCTCCCCGTAGATCGCTTGCAGATCTGGGCCATCCTTAGTCATCACAAAAAAGAGAACCAATCACAGAGATTATCTAGAAAATGTGAAGCTGATCCCGACCATATTTCCTAACTACATCCCGCCTCTGGCCAGTGCGGTGAGTCGTGATAGTGTGTTGAGAGATTTTGAAGACACCATGGTTACTGCGTACCTCCCAAAGGAGATACGCGTAGTTCGAGCACAACAGGACAAGATCGCAATGTTGAAGTTCAATGACTTCAACCTAGGAGACCACAAGAACCATAATATGCTCACCCCGTATAAATACTTGACTAGGATGAAGGGAAAGAACTTGAAAATAATCTCCCAACTATGGACGATGAACCTCATGCAATCCACCTTGTTGAATGTAATGAAAATACCACACTTTGGAAGGCACCAGGAGGTTAACTCATGTGTCAAGCTCTCACTTTCATGTTACCATGGCAGCTACTTATGGCTTGACCACTGTATCACAGTCGATCCAATGTTGATCCATAGGATCACCAAATTGAGTATGCAAGGACCTGAACCCTAGGAATTCTATCTAGGAAATCCCACAGATCGCACGTTAGTAAAGAAGATCAAGGATACCAATGATGATGTTGAGAAGGGAACACGAGGCTACAAGGTATCTTCCATCCAGAATGGCACAGTGCTCCTAGCATGCCAATTAGTTGTAGGAAAGCTCATAAGGAAGAACAGACCCACGCAGGTCATAGGCTTTGTCGTTGACATTGCGGGGAAATGTGTAGAAGGCCTACAGATGAATTGGGTGAAGTACCTAGTTAATCATTTGTAATTGGACCGTTGTGAAGCACAGGATGAGGGCTAAGAGTTCCACTTTAGCTGGCTCCTAATCCTCATCGCGTTTATTTCTTGGGAGATGCCAGAAGGTGCGATCTTCCAGAACATTGAACCATTTGAGTCTCTCACTGCAAAGTTCACCAAGATCTGGTTCTCGAGCGACATGGGAAAATAGTGGCAGTTGAATGCAGTTTTTCACACATATTATCCCCAGCTAAAGAGAGCCATCGAATATGAACCTCTCATGATGTCGACACCCTATAGAGGTTTCGACCCCTTGTAACGTTCTGCGCAGATCGACACTTCATCTATATTACTGCGTGAGAAGATGAACGTAAGGAGGAGCTTCAGTCGTAATACAATCTCACAGAACAGGACCTCGATGAGATCACCAAGGAATGGTCAACAGACCTCCTTATCCCCGCTGACCCTGCAAGGATATCCGACCCTGAACTTGACAACTCAAAGGTTGCTCACAAGGAACATGACACATCCAGACCCAGCAGAAGGAAGAAGACTGAAGAAGTCTAAGACTTAAGCAATGCCTCAGATAAGACTTCTTCAGTATCACCTAACCGAGGGGGTGATGACAAAGTAGAAGAGATAAATGGAAAAGAATATGAGAAGAAGCAAGGCGAAGTAACATCGCCTAGAGATGAGGTTGATCCCCTAAAGAAAAGGAAGGTTTCTCCCAAGAAAAACTCTTCCCAGAAGAAATACAGAGCCACTTTGACCAAGATGCAGACTGTGCTCACTGTCGATGATTTTTACTGCATCATCACAGTTGTGAACAATGCCTTGCAAGAAATTTTACAGAAACAATAAGCCAAACAGGAGGAGATGTATGACAAAATTCAGGTCGAACTCCGAGGGTACAGCAAGCCCTTCAGTCTGGCCACGTAGTGTCCACTGCGCCCTTGCCATTGGGAGAACCAGAATTGGGAGATGATCCAGCCCAACTCTGACTACTAGCTGATGCAACCAAATCTCGCCTTCGTCATGCACAAGAAGAAAAAGAACAAGCCACTCAGGCCTTGAAGCAAGTGAAATAAGTAGTAGTAGAACAATGTCGAGTTGCAGAGCAGGAGAAGGTTTCTCTCCAGACAAAGTATGAAGGGGAGAAAGCACAGATTCAATAGGGAAAAGAACAGTTTCTCACAGAGAAACTCGAAGTGCAAGAAGAAGTCATTAGAGCACTTCGCTCTATGACAGGATTAGAGACAAAGGCAGAATACTGAGTGGCACATCAAGTAGACTAGATCGTAGAAGCGATCCAGTAGCTACAACAACGAATAATAGACTTAGAGAGTCACATAGTTCCTGACACCCTGCAAGATGTGAGGGATCAAAGCGAAGCAACTGCTCGAGGCATAGTTGAAAGAATCAATGGCATCGCCTTGGAATGTAAACATCTGATTGATCGCAGTGCCTAAATGTATGGGCGACTCACTAAGAATCCAGAACTGAATACACTGGAGTCCCAACTCCAAGAGGTGAAGTATCAAGCATAAATAATACAGGCACAGTTGAAGCCCCTGTCAGTTGTTGAAACGATGAAGCGATCCTAAGAGCAGCGCACTTCCCAATAGCAGGTCCACACCATTCAGAGCAAAGTCATGGAAGTGACTCAGAGGCTCCAACCTATATAGGATGAGGCTTACCAACTGTTCGTAGAGATCGAAGGCCGAGGAAAAGAACTAGAACAAGTCATCACTACAATAGAACATCGCCTAGAGGGACTTGTCAATGAAGCTCTTATCCAAGAGCTCATTGAAAAAGAGGTCATGGCACAACAAAAAGTTGAAGCATCTTGAGCCAAGCTCGAGGCTTTTGAAGCATAATTATCCAGATCAGAGTGACTCGGGATGAGTCACAGGTGATTGTTGGGGGCCTGTTGGCCCTTGACCAAGTTTTGAGGATCCTTGGTCATCTTAGACCTATTTTTGGGACTTCGACAGGCTGTCGAAGGCAAAGTGTAAGAGGAAGTGGATATCGTCGGATCTTGGCCCCTTTTTAGGGATTTTTGGGATTTGGGATTATGTAACGGGTATGGGGATGTCGGCCCATGGGTTTACCCATGTTTAGGCCCGATTTGTAATGTATAAATAGATGCTAGGTGATGTAGTGAGTATGAATGGCTAAGTGAGAATGACAAGTCAATTGTAAGTAGTGTTGAGTGCAAGTAACAGTTGTCAGTTCTTTGTGCATGATGTGTGAGACTTGCAAGGCTAAGTGCAAGTGATTGTAAGAGACTCTATGTAGGCTTTGTGTTGTAACCTAGCTTGGGAAGGGAGGATCTAGTGAAGAGTGCGCAGATATCATGTCCTCTGGGAAGTTGATCTGAAGGCTATGTGCATGTAAGAAGATTGAAGAAATCTAATAAAGAAGATGAAGAGTTGGTGGATGTAACCCCAGGGTGGGGGTGAACCATGTACATCCTGTTTTGTGAATGCTATGTGCGATGAATTGATGTGTTTATGTATTTACTTTCTTAGTGCTTTGATATAGATGAATGATAGGTAGATATGTTGTTTCTTTGTTCTTAATAATGAGAGTAAATTCTGGATCTGACCAGTGTGAATGTGCTTAGTGCTTGAACCTAATAGATCTAATCTGTTTCATCATGCTAAGTGTTGCTAGATGCTAGATATGGTTGGATATTACGATGCTTTGTAATTAGGGTTTTATCTGTGATGTAAACTAAAAATGTATATTGATGAACTATATTGCTAAGTGCTTTGTCAAGGGGTTACAATCACAGGTCTGTGTCTCAGCTAAGGTTGCAAACATTGGAGTCCTGTAACCACCCCTGTCTCTACCTCGGGTGAGACTTCATCTTCTTCGCAGGTGTTTCCGAAAGGGTCGGTAGTTAGGGGCTTGTTGGTGTGTTGTTGTAGAGTTGAACCCTAGGTCTGCCCCTATGCCAATAGTAGGTGTGGGATTCGAAGGACTCCCAGTATCTTTCTGAATCGACTCAGTAATCATACTTGTATGACCACAAGTATGGTAGGTAGAGGTGTGTGTACCACGTTTGATACCTTTTAGAAGGAAAAGACTCAATATGGTCGCTAATCTTGTTACGAGGAAAATCACTCTATGGCATGGGGTAAACCACTACAGATGGAATGAATGTAGAAATCAAATCTAGTCTCAAGTATGCTATATAAACAAATATGCTAACAAGGCAAGATAAAGAGCCTATCTCGTTTGAATGTTCGAAGAAGGCCACCGTTGAGCACTATGCTCAAAGCTATACACCTGCAACCTGTTCTCAACAACCAAGATACACACGCATATGGTGATAATATATACAGTTAGGACATATAATAGCATAATCCATCAATATTCATAACAAATATTCCCATGGAATAACAATTCAAATATTTGCAAGACATTAATTAGATGAGAAAAGAGTATTTCTATTAAAAGATGATCAACAGAAGTGTATGAATGACAAATGTTTGTGTTGGCACGTCTCAGAACCGAGAAACTAAGTCCCTTCCAGTTGGGCATCCACCACTTCAATCCTCCACCAAAGGCAAGCTCATATAAGAGATACAATGAGGTTCTTCATCAAAGAGGGAAGAGCTTGGGGGTTGAACAATGTGTTCAGACTTAAAAGGACAAAGAGATGCACACTCAATATGAAGTGAATAATTTCTCTAGACTAACTTTGCTCTCAAAGTTGAATTCTTCTCCTTCTTCCACAACTTTGATATGGCCCATTTATATCCTTCAAATGGAACTGAAGGGCCGAATCAGAATGTTTGCAGTATATGGAAGGTCGAGGATCATGGATCTTGTGACGTGACATGGAAACCCGACACCATTTTTAATTTTGGACACAAAACCTGACGCACGAGGGCTATAATGGTGCCACCTACATATACACATGTTGGATAGACTTTAGGGCATGTATATGTGGAAAAATATGTTTTTTAGCTCTAGGAATTGCAAAAATGGACTTCAAGTCTATATAGGGAAATGGAAAAGGCCTTCTGAGCAAGTTGCATGGGGTGACGAAAATGTTGCTATAACAAATATCCACACATAGTTGTTGCATGTCTACAATAAGCATAAATTTAATTTCCTCTTATAATGACTTAGTTTGACATTTAACAATATTTCTATCAATAGTGAGCGCATTGCTACAACGAAGGGTACAACTCCACATTCAGCCACTATAATATTGTTAGAATTTCTATTATCCGAATTTTGATCAATGGCATGGGACTCATCATTGCTATAACCAATGATACTAGTATCATGTTAAATACGAGTGAAGTAAGTTCCTTGTTAGGGTTTCCTTTCCATTGCTACCCTTCTATGGTGTCACTATGAGCTGAATTTTTTTCTCAATTGATTGGACATGGGTTGTACACTCATGGGTTTGAGTTGTGCTATGAGTGAAAACGACTTATATTATAAAAATAAAGGTTTTGGAAATGGAATTCACCTTTACTTCATTTGTTGCATATTTGGAGGGTTGTACACTCATGGGTTTGAGTTGTGCTATGAGAGGAAATGACTTATATTATAAAAATAAAGGTTTTGGAAATGGAATTCACCTTTACTTCATTTGTTGCATATTTGGAATGGATTGGTTTTGATCTGTACATAGTTGATTCATATTTGGAGTGGATAGGTCTGGAGATATATATAGTTGATTCATATTTGGAGTGGATAGGTCTGGAGATATATATAGTTGATTCATATTTGGAGTGGATTGGTGTTGAGTTGTATATATTTGTAGTTGATTCATATTTGTAATTGAATGATCTTGAGTTGTATAAATCTATAGTTGATTGGTCTTGAGTTGTACCCACTCATCTTGATTGGGATTTGTCCTTTGAGTGAGGAAATGTTTCTAATTATTAAAATAGAAGTTTTGGGAATGAAGTTTACCTTGATTTCCATTTGTTGTAGATTTATAGTTGATTGGAATTGAGGTGTACAGGTCTTGCATTTGATTGGTTTCAGTGTTATAGTTGATTGATTTTAAGTTCTACAGATCTACCATTCATTGGGAGTTAGAATTGTGTGGCTTTGATTATGGTTATAATTCCTAAAATAAAAGTTTTAAGAGTGGATTTTAGTTTCACTTCCATTTGTGGTTTATTAGTTTTGAGTTATACCCATTTGGCACTTCCATTTTTGGTTGATAGATTTACACTTTATTGGTTTTGAGTTATACCCATTCGACATTCGACTTTTATTGGGATTTAAATGTTTTTAGAATGGAGTTCATCTTCACTTCCATTTGTTGCGGACTTGATTGATCTTGGGTTTTACATATTTGCAATGGATTGGTTTTGAGTTGTACCTACACAGCTTTGATTGAGATTTGCACTTTAAATTTGTTGCACATTTGTAGTTGGGTACAAACTTACAAACTTGAAGTTGGTTGGTTTTGAATTATAAGCATCTAATGTTGAATGGGATTTGTGTTTTGAATGAAGATAAGTTTTAAATGATTAAAATAAACATTTTGGGAATAGAGTTCACTTTTCCTTTAGAATGGAGTTCACCTTCACTTCCATTTATTGCAAGTTTTGAATTATTAAAATAAATATTTTGATAGTTTTGAATTATTAAAATAAATATTTTGGAAATAGAGTTCACATTTCTTTCCCTTATCAAGTCCACCTTCACTTCCATTTATTGGATACATGTGATGGATTGAACTGAGTTTTACAGATTTGCAATGTAACTGATGGTTTTTGGTTTATTCACTTAGTTTTAATTCGGATTTGTACTCGGAAAATGTTTCAAATGATTAAAATAAAAGTTTACAGATTTGCAATGCAATTGATAGTTTTGGGTTTATCCACTTAGTTTTAATTGAGATTTGTACTCAGAAAATGTTTTAAATGATTAAAATAAAAGTTTTGGCAATGAAATTTAACCTTTATTATCAGGTTCACTTCCATTTATTGGATACATGTAGTGGATTTAAGTGGATTTAACTGAGTTTTACAGATTTGCAATGCAATTGATGGTTTTGGGTTTTTCACTTCCATTTATTTATTGGATATATGTAGTGGTTTTGGGTTTTTCACTTCCATTTATTTATTGGATATATGTAGTGGATTGAACTCAATTTTACAGATTTGCAATGCAACTGATGGTTTTGGGCTTATCCACTTAGTTTTAATTGGGATTTGTACTCAGAACATGTTTGTTTTAAATGATTAAAATAAAAGTTTTGGCAGTGAAATTTATCTTTATTATCGTCTTAGCGGTAAGGAAATGTTTCAAATGATTAAAATAAAAGGTTTGGAAATGGATTTTTTTGGTTTCAAATGATTAAAACAAAAGTTTTGGAAATGGAATTTACCTTTGTCTGTTGTTGCAAAGTTGCATTTCGCCCCAGTTGCTTTGATTGATTGGGATTTATGTTGTGAGCGAAAAAATATTTCAAATTATTAAAAAAAAAATTGGAAATGGGGTTCACCTGTTCCATTGTTGCAGACTTCTGTATGACAGGAGGTTTTCAACATTCACGA
>SNQJ01S0016131.1:241941-256071 GCA_010110895.2 Picea sitchensis
AGAGCATGAACTATTGGCTTTTGAAGCCTCTCTATGCTCTGGCATAAAACTTTGAAAAAAATTCCCTTGCACTCTGTCTGGTCATTTTTGATGTATACATCAGCAACTACTCCCCTGCATGTTTGGGAGTTTTCCAAACCAGAAACCTTTTCTTCCTCAGTCTCTTCTCTCCATCCCAGCGACTTGATGGCATCATTCTTCAACGAAATGTCAGGATCTTCATAGTATTTGGCATGCTCCTCATCTGATCTAGCGAATGAGAGACGTTCTGGTAAGAGCGTGGGGTGGGGTGGTTGATGCAAGTTATCGTTTTCAACAGTTGGCTCCCCTGCAAATGCAAGTGCCTCGTCCACAACTGGAACATCAGGTGGTAGAGATAAAATCCTCGCAACTTCCTCGAGTTTCGGGCACAAGTGGGTAAGGTGATCATGAATACAAAGCTTACAAGGGATTTTCACCTTTCGCTTCTCTTTCTTTCCCTCACCAGCATTAACCTTCAATATATCATTTTTAGCATTGTCCTTGGGTTTATTATCATTATTCCTCCCACCCTTACGATTGTTACCACGTCCTTTCCTTTTATACCCTCCTGGTTGTTGGTTACCATTTGCTTTGGTCGACGATTGCATAGAATGTACATCCGTCGACTGAGTGGGAGTGGAGGGCATAGATGGATCCTGTCCTCCTACAAACTGGCTTAGAGACAACTCTTTCAACTAGCTTGTCAATAAGTCTGTAGATTTAACATTTGTGGAGCCTATAATTCCATCGACATGAGTCCCGAGATTTTGTCTAGGGTCATAGCTTGACCTCAGTGCATCAGGAAGAATCTTGTATAACATCCCAAACTGAGCATATATGAGATCTAACTATTGGGTTTTTAAAATCGCTTCCTCTTTAGATGTTACCCCGGATGTAGAAACATCAAAATATAAGGAAGTAAAGACTTAAGAAACCATTACAACAGGAACTTTGGAGGAATGTAGGCTTTGATCAACCTCTTCCTTCTGCACCACTCTTGGATGTGATTCGAGATATGGGTGTCTTTGTCTTGGCGAAGGGACGACAAGAGTTCTATGTTAGCGTCGTAATGAACCGTCAATTGGAAGTGGTTGAGGAAAACTAGAACCATCTGATTAAAATTCTCGTACATTCCCCCTGGTATCTCTATATACCATTTCACTGCAACCCCTGTGAGGGTGTGTTGAAACAATATTAAATGAAAAGAATCGTCATTAATGGAATTGGAAGAGCACCAAATATGAAAAGTAGTGACATGATCACCAAGATCCTCACCATTATTTCCCTTGAATTTTGGAATATCCGAAGGAAGCTTGGCACAGGGTCATTCATTAATATTGACAAGTCTGGAAAATTGAGCGTGGCCAGAAAAGAGAGATGGGGTTGCAACATCTGGCCCCGAGTTCCCATAAAATATTGATGTTGGGGAATCATATCCCATCTAGGGTTCTGGTATGCACCATGTCCCTATCTAGCATTGTAAAACCCCCCTCCAAACTGATTCATAAGAGGTTGGTTGGGCACCATTCCAATAGGAATGTTATGATGAGGGTTGTAAATATTTCCCCCAGACGGAGTAGCTCCAAGTTGGGGATTGCCCAAAGTATGAAACTAACCTCCTTTGGGTGTAAATCCAGGGGATAGAGGTGGATTCACCATGCCAAACGTGTTGGTCGGAATCGGTGTGGAGGTAGGTGTAAAGGACAGAACATAAGCAACATCTTGTCCGCTTGGTTGATTACTCCATCCAAGAGCATTAAGAGAAGGACTAGACCTGGCGTGAAAAGGAGGTAGGCTTCCAACATTAGGAGCCGCGTAGGGAATATGAGTACCGCCAAACAAAAGTGGAATATGCGGAGGAGCCATGCCCCCAATTCCAATACTAGGATTCAGATTAGATGCTAGAATGTAGGATGAAAATTTATTTGTGCATGTTGTGTGATACTTGCAAGGCTAAGTGCAAGTGATTGTAAGAGATTCTATGTAGGCTTTGTGTTGTAACCTATCTTGGGAAGGGATGATCTAGTGAAGAGTGCATAGATCTCTTGTCCTCTGCAAAGTTGATCTGAAGGCTCTGTGCATTTAAGAAGATTGAAGAAATCTAATAAAGAAGACGAAGAAGTGGTGGACGTAGCCCCAGGGTGGGGGTGAACCACGTACATCATGTGATGTGAATTCTTTGTGCGATGGATTGATGTGTTTATGTATTTACTTTCTTAGTGCTTTGATATAGATGAATGATAGGTAGATATGGTGTTTCTTTGTTCTTAATAATGAAAGTAAGTGATGGATCTTACCGGTGTGAATGTGCTTAGTGCTTGAACCTACTAGATTTGATATGTTTCATCATGGTAAGTGCTGCTATATGCTAGATTTGGTTGGATATTAAGATGCCCTGTAATTAGGGTTTTATCTAAGCTGTAAAATAAGAATGGATATTGATGAACTATATTTCTAAGTGTTTTATCAGGGGGTTACAATCACAGATCTATGTCCTGGCTAAGGTTGCATACACTGGAGTCCTGCAACCACCCCTGCCTCTATGTCGGGTGATACTTCATCTACTTCGCAGGTGTAGATGAAGAGAGGATTAACCCTTTGTTACAGTTGCAGAATACCGGGTCATCTGGATAAGGAATGCCTTGGTAGAAGACCTAGTTGTCCTTGTTTTAATGCTATGGACCATGAAGTTTTAGATTGCCCTGGAATGATTGCTAAGATTGAAAGAATGAATATGGAACAAGTAGAACCTTAGAAAGGTCAAGAAAGTGAGATCATGGCAGAACCCCAGAAAGAATCAGAGACTGTATTGTTGCAAATGAAAGAAACCATGAATGCTCACCGACATATCAACTTCTTAGATATCTTCAAAGAAAAAGAGTGCATAGAAGCAAGGATAGGAGACTTTGACATTGACTATGTTCTGGATGAAGAAACACATGTGAATGTCATGACAGAAAGAACTTGGGAAGCTGTAGGAAATCCTGCTATGATTCCTTCATTGGGAGGAATAGGAATTTTTAGAGGAAAGTTGACAACCCTATGTGGAAGACTCACCCAGATATCTATGAGTGCTCATGGAACTTCGACAGAGGAAGATTTTGAAGTTGTTAAATTTATTGAGAACAATGCCCCATTTGCTATAGTACTAGGAAAACCTTGGATTGAAAAGAATCGGGCCAGAAGGAAAGAAGAAGAAGCCTTAGAGGAGAAGAAGCAAGAACTAAAAGATTTCACAACTAAGAGGATCACACACTTAATTGAAGAATAGGAGAACAGATCAAAGCTATTTAGAACCATAGACTTGGATGTCGAAGTTGAAAGGACAAACAAGGACTTGAGACACCTATCTGTGCAGGAGAGTAGAGCATCTACCCCAGATAAAGAAGAAGTATTTCCCTCGAATATTAGGAAAGAATCTCAACAATGCGAAGTTACTATGCCAAAAGAAGACAAGAATCATAATGGATAGAGGAATAATGAGATGAAGATCACCGGGAAAAAGGCTAGAAAGCTCAGTAAGAAGAAAGCAAAGATTGAAAAGTTATAGAAGGTTCTAGAGGGAACTTCGCAAAAAGAAAATTTGCAAAACAGGAACTTCGTCGGGATATCAGAACAACGTCACATGGCACTTCGCCATGACGAAGAAATATAGCCGTTGGGAACAGTATAACCATTAGACTGACGCTACGAACAGTTAGAACGGCATTTATGGCCATAAATCCCACCATTAGACTGTTGGGACCACGCCATAATGGACAGAATTGAGTTAATGAAGGTATCTTGTCCATTGGAAAGATTCGTTATGTTGCTGCTTACTTATTCCGTCGACTGTTACACCGAGAACACTTTTGCGAATTATATTAGAGAGAACTCATTGCTACTATGCTGTGATTAGTAAGATTGACACCAATTCTATTGTTTTGCGCATCCATTCATCCATCCGATCTAAGCGTTTATGTCGGAAGAGCTCGGCGCCGTGGAGAAAATCGTCGAAGAAGTTCTCATCAATATCATGGCCGAGAAAGTAATGTCTGCAAGTATTCAAGTGTCATTGAAGAGAGGAGTGCAAGCCTCTTCATCGACCGCTTGTGGATCCAGGCCATCCCGAGTCGTCACAAAAAAGAAAACCAATCACATAGATGACCTAGAAAATGCGAAGTTGATCCCAACCATATTTCTTGACTATATCCCGCCTCTAGATGGTGCGGTGAGTCGTGATAGTGTGCCGAGATATTTTGAGTACAAAATGGTTACTGCATACCTCCCAAAGGGGATACGTGTAGTTCGAGCACAGGAGGACAAGATCGCAATGTTGAAGTTCAATGACGTCAACCTAGGAGACCACAAGAACCATAGTATGCTCGCCCCGTATAGATACTTGAATAGGATGAAGGGAAAGAACTCGAAAATAATCCCCCAACCGTGGACGATGAACCTCATGCAATCTACCCTGTTGAATGTAATGAAAATCCCACACTTTGGAAGGCACCAAAAGGTTAACACATGTGTCAAGCTCTTACTTTCATGTTACCATGGCAGCTACTTATGGCTAGACCATTGTGTCATAGTCGATCCGACGTTGATCCATAGGATCACCAGATTGAGTATGCAAGGACCCGACCCCTAGGACTTCTATCTAGGAAAGCCCATAGATCGCACATTAGCACAGAAGATCAAGGATACCTACGACGATGTTGAGAAGGGAACACGAGGCTACAAGGTATATTTCATCCAGAATGGCGCAGTGCTCCTAGCATGCCTATTAATTGTAGGAAATCTCGTAAGGAAGAACATACCCACGCAGGTCACAGGCTTTGTCGTTGACCTTACGGGGAAATACGTAGAAGGCCTACAAATGAACTGGGTGAAGTACCTAGTTAATCATTTGGAATTGGACTCTTGTGAAGCACAGGATCAGGGCTATGAGTTTCACTTTAGTTGGCTCCTGATCCTCATTGCATTTATTGCTTGCGAGATGTCAGAAGGTGTGATCTTCCCGGACATTGAACAGTTTGAGACGCTCATTACAAAGTTCACCAAGATCTGAGTCTCGAGCGACATGGGAAAGCAGTGGCAGTTGAACGCAATATTTCACACATAATATCCCGAGCTGAAGAGAGCCATCGAAGCTGAACCTCCCATGATGTCGACACCCTACAAAGGTTTCAACCCCTTATGAAGTTATGCGTAGATCGACACTTCATCTATATTACTGTGTGAGAATATGAACATAAGGAGGAGCTTCAGTCGTACTACAATCTCATAGAAGAGGACCTCGATCAGATCACCAAGGAATGGCCAGTAGACCTCCTTATCCCCACTGACCCTACAGAGATATCTGACCTCGAAATTGACATATCAAAGGCCTCTCACAAGGAACATGACACATCCGGACCCAACAGAAGGAAGAACACCGAAGAAGTCTAATACTTATGCAGCGCATCAGATAAGATTGCTTCAATATCACCTAACCGAGGGGGTGATGAAAATGTAGAAGAGATAAATGGAAAAGAAGATGAGAAGTAGCAAGGCAAAGTAACACCGCCTAGAGATGAGGCTGATCCCCTAAAGAAAAGGAAGGTTTCTACCAAGAAAACCTCTTCCCAAAAGAAATCTATAACCACTTTGACCAAGATGCAGACTGTGCTCACTGTGGATGATTTTGACTGCATCATTGCAGCTGTGAACGATGCCTCACAAGAAATTTTACAGAAACAAGAAGCCAAACAGGAGGAGATGTACGAAAAAATTGAGGTCGAACTTCGAGGGGTACAACAAGCCCTTCAGTCCGGTCGCGTAGTGTCCACTGCTCCCCTGCCATTGGGAGAACCAAAATTGGGAGATAATCCATCCCAACTCTGACTACTAGCTGATGCAACCGAAGCTCGCCTTCGTCACGTACAAGAAAAAACAGAGCAAGCCACTCAGGCCTTGAAGAAAGTGAAAGAATTAGTAGTAGAACAACGCTGAGTTGCAGAGCAGGAGAAGGTTTCTCTCCAGACAAAGTTTGAAGGGGAGAAAGCACAAATTCAACAGGGAAAAGAACAGTTTCTCTCAGAGAAACTCGAAGTGCAAGAAGCAGTCAACAGAGCACTTCGCTCTGTGACAGGATTAGAGACAAAGGCAGAATACTAAGTCGCACATCAAGTAGACCAGATTGTAGAATCGAACCAGTAGCTACAACAACGAGTAATAGACTTAGAGCTTCACACAATGCCCGACACCCCATAAGATGTGAAGGATCAAAGGGAAGAAATTGTTCGAGGAACTGTTGAAAGAATCAATGGCATCGCCTTGGAATGTAAACAATTAAGTGATTGTAGTGCCTAGACGTATGGGCGATTCACTAAGAATCCAGAACTGAAGACACTGGAGTCCCAACTCCAAGAGGCGAAGTATCAAGCAGAAATAATACAGGCACAGTTGAAGCCCCTGCCAGTTGTTGAAAGGATGAAGCGATCCCAGGAGAAGCGCACTTCCCAACAACAGGTCCACACCATTTAGAGAAAATTCATGGAAGTGACTCAGAGGCTCCAACCTATACAGGATGAGGCTTACCAACTGTTTGCAGAGATCGAAGACCGAGGAGCATAACTAGAACAAGTCATCACTGCAGCAGAACATCGCCTAGAGGGACCTGTCAACGAAGTTGTTATCCAAGAGTTCGTTGAAGAAGAGGTCATGGCACAACAACAATTCAAAGCATCTTGAGCCAAGATCGAGGCTTTTGAGGCACAATTATCCAGATCAGAGTGACTCGGCATGAGTCACAGGTGAGTGTTGGGGGCCTGTTGGCCCATGACCAAGTTTTACGGATCCTTGGTCATGTTAGACCTATTTTTGGGACTTCGACAAGCTATCGAAGGCGAAGCACAATACGAAGCAGATATCGCCAGATCTTGGCCCCTTTTTAGGGATTTTTGGGATTTGAGATTATGTAACGGGTATGGGGATGTTGGCCCATGGGTTTACCCATGTTTAGGCTGGATTTTGTAATGTATAAATAGATGCTAGGCAATGTAGTGAGTATCAATGGCTAAGTGCGAATGACAAGTCAGTTGTAAGTAGTGTTGAGTGCAACTAACAATTGTAAGTGCTTTTTGCATGCTGTGTGAGACTTGCAAGGCTAAGTGCAAGTGATTGTAAGAGACTCTATGTAGGATTTGTGTTGTAACCTAGCTTGGGAAGGGAGGATCTAGCGAAGAGTGTGCAAATCTCCTATCCTCTGCAAAGTTGATCTGAAGTCTATGTGCATGTAAGAAGATTGAAAAAATCGAATAAAGAATACAAAGAGTTGGTGGACGTAGCCCCATGGTGGGGGTGAACCATGTACATTCTGTTTTTTGAATACTATGTGCGATGGATTGATGTGTTTATGTATTTACTTTCTTAGTGCTTTGATATAAATGAAAGATAGGTAGATGTGTTGTTTCTTTGTGCTTAATAATGAGAGTAAATGTTGGATCTGACCAGTGTGAATGTGCTTAGTGTTTGAACCTACTAGATCTGATCTGTTTCATCATGTTAAGTGCTGCTATATGCTAGATCTGGTTGAATATTACGATGCTCTATAATTAGGGTTTTATCTGCGCTGTAAACTAAGAATGGATATTGATGAACTATATTGCTAAGTGCTTTGTCAAGGGGTTACAATCACAAATCTGTGTCTCAGCTAAGGTTGCAGACACTGGAGTCCTACAACCACCCCTGCCTCTACCTGGGGTGAGACTTCATCTGCTTCACAGGTGTTGCCGAAAGGATTGGTAGTTAGGGTTTTGTTGGTGCATTGTTGTAGCGTTGAACCCTGAGTCTACCCCTGTGCCAATAGTAGGTGTGGAATTCGAAGGACTCCCAATATCTTTCTGAATCGACTCAGTAATCATACTTGTATGACCACAAGTATGGTAGGTAGAGGTGTGTGTACCATGTTTGATACCTTTTAGAAGGAATAGACTCAATATGGTCGCTAATCTTGTTACGAGGAAAATCACTCTATGGCATGAGGTAAACCACTACAGATGGAATGAATGTAGAAATCAAATCTAGTCTCAAGTATGTTATATAAACAAAGATGCTAACAAGGCAAGATAAAGAGCCTATCTCGTCTGAATGTTCAAAGAAGGCCACCATTGAGCACTCTACTCAAAGCTATACACCTGCAACCTGTTCTCAACAACCAAGATACACAAGCATATGGTGATAATATATACAGTTAGGACATATAATAGCATAATCCATCAATATTCATAACAAATATTCCCATGGAATAACAATTCAAATATTTGCAAGACATTAATTAGATGAGAAAATAGTATTTCTATTAAAATATGATCAACATAAGTGTATGAATGACAAACTTTTGTGTTGGCACGCCTCAGAATCGAGAAAATAAGTCCCTTCCAGTTGGGCATCCACCACTTCAATCCTCCACCAAAGGCAATCTCATATAAGAGATACAATGAGGTTGTTCATCAAAGAGGGAAGAGCTTGGGGGTTGAACAATGTGTTTAGAATTAAAAAGACAAAGAAATGCAGACTCAATATGAAGTGAATAATTTCTGGAGACTAACTTTGCTCTCAAAGTTGAATTCTTCTCCTTCTTCCACAACTTCGATATGGCCCATTTATATACTTCAAATGAAACTGAAGGGACAAATCAGAACGTTTGCAGTATATGGAAGGTCAAGGATCATGGATCTTGTGACGTGACATGGAAACCCGACACCATTTTTAATTTTGGACACAAAACCTGATGCACGAGGGCTGTAATGGTGCGTCCTACATATACACATATTGTATAGATGTTAGGGCATGTATATGTGGAAAAATATGTTTTTTAGCTCTAGGAATTGCAAAAATGGACTTCAAGTCTGCATAGGGAAATGGAAAAGGCCTTTTGAGCAAGTTGCATGGGGTGAGGCAAATCTTTCTATAACAAATATCCACACATAGTTGGTGCATGTCTACAATAAACATAAATTTAATTTCCTCTTATAATGACTTAGTTTGACATTTAACAATATTTCTATCAATAGTGGGTGCATTGCTACAATGATGGGCACAACGCCACATTCAACCACTATAATATAGTTTGAATTTCTATTATCTAAATTTTGATCAATGGCATGGGACCGATATCCACAAGCATCATTGCTATAACCAATGATACTAGTATCATGTTAAATACCAATGAAGTAAGTTCCTTGTTAGGGTTTCCTTTCGATTGCTACCCTTCTATGGTGACACTATTAGTTGAATTTGTTTTCTCAATTGATTGGACATGGGTTGTACACTCATGGGTTTGAGTTGTGCTATGAGAGGAAATGACTTATATTATAAAAATAAGGGTTTTGGAAATGGAATTCACCTTTACTTCATATGTTGCATATTTGGAGGGTTGTACACTCATGGGTTTGAGTTGTGCTATGAGAGGAAATGCCTTATATTATAAAAATAAGGGTTTTGGAAATGGAATTCACCTTTACTTCATTTGTTGCATATTTGGAGTGGATTGGTTTTGAGTTGTACATAGTTGATTCATATTTGGAGTGGATTGGTTTTGAGATATATATAGTTGATTCATATTTGGAGTGGATTGGTGTTGAGTTGTATATATTTGTAGTTGATTCATATTTATAATTGATTGATTTTGAGTTGTTAAATCTGTAGTTGATTGGTCTTGAGTTGTACCCACTCATCTTGATTGGGATTTGTCCTTTGAGTGAGGAAATGTTTCTAATTATTAAAATAGAAGTTTTGGGAATGAAGTTTACCCTGATTTCCATTTGTTGTAGATTTATAGTTGATTGGTCCTAAGGTGTATAAGTCTTGCATTTGATTGGTTTCAATGTTATAGTTGACTGATTTTAAATTCTACAGATCTACCATTCATTGGGAGTTTGAATTGTGTGGCTTTGATTATGGTTATAATTCCTAAAATAAAAGTTTTAGGAATGGATTTTAGCTTCACTTCCATTTGTGGTTTATTGGTTTTTAGTTATACCTATTTGGCACTTCCATTTTTGGTTGATAGATTTACAGTTTATTGGTTTTGAGTTATACCCATTCGGTTTTTATTGGGATTTAAATGCTTTTAGAATGGAGTTCATCTTCACTTCCATTTGTTGCGGACTTGATTGGTCTTGGGTTTTACAAATTTGCAATGGATTGATTTTGAGTTGTACCTACACATCTTTGATTGAGATTTGCACTTTAAATTTGTTGCACATTTATAGTCGAGTACAAACTTACAAACTTGAAGATGATTGGTTTTGAATTATACCCTTCTAATGTTGAATGAAATTTGTGTTTTGAATGAAGATAAGTTTTAAATAATTAAAATAAACATTTTGGGAATAGAGTTCACTTTTCCTTTAGTATGGAGTTTACCTTCACTTCCATTTATTGCAAGTTTTGAATTATTAAAATAAATATTTTGGTAGTTTTGAATTATTAAAATAAATATTTTGGAAATAGAGTTCACATTTCTTTCCCTTATCGAGTCCACCTTCACTTCCATTTATTGGATACATGTGATGGATTGAACTGAGTTTTACAGATTTGCAATGCTATTGATGGTTTTTGGTTTATTCACTTAGTTTTAATTGGGATTTGTAGTCAGAAAATGTTTCAAATGATTAAAATAAAAGTTTACAGATTTACAATGCAATTGATAATTTTTGGTTTATCCACTTAGTTTTAATTGAGATTTTTACTCCGGAAATGTTTTAAATGATTAAAATAAAAGTTTTGGCAATGAAATTTACCTTTTTATCAGGTTCACTTCCAGGTTCACTTCCATTTATTGGATACATGGAGTGGATTTAAGTGGATTTAACTGAGTTTTACAGATTTGCAATGCAAATGATGGTTTTGAGTTTTTCACTTCCATTTATTGGATATATGTAGTGGATTGAACTCATTTTTACAGATTTGCAATGCAACTGGTGGTTTTGGGTTTATCCACTTAGTTTTAATTGGGATTTGTACTCAAAACATGTTTTAAATGATTAAAATAAAAGTTTTGGCAGTGAAATTTATCTTTATTATCGACTTAGCGGTAAGGAAATGTTTCAAATGATTAAAATAAAAGGTTTGGACATGGATTTTTTTTTGGTTTCGAATCATTAAAACAAAAGTTTTGGAAATGGAATTTACCTTTATCTGTATTTGTTGCAAAGTTGCAATTTGCCCCAGGTGCTTTGATTGATTGGGATTTGTGTTGTGAGCGAAAAAATATTTCAAAATATTAAAAAAAAAATTGTAAATGGGGTTCACCTGTTCCATTGTTGCAGACTTCTGTATGACAGGAGGTTTTCAACATTCACGATAGTTGAACACGCGTTTAAATAAAATTGAAAGCTCCACTCGTGAAGGATTATAATCGATATTATTACTAAACCAGTTGAGCAATATTTTAATGGCAATTCTGTTATTATTACAATACGCGATCACAATCGTGTGACAATAGATGTTTATCATTCTGTGACAATTCTGTATAGCAGCGATGTTTATCATTAAATAGATGTTTGATATCACAAACGATTACAGCATTGAATTATTATGGTTGAAAAATTATTCCATACACTGCAAAGTCCCAGAACTGTGTAAATGCTTTTGGAAAATTTCAAGTTCAACATCATTCCATAGACTCTAAATTTTGTACGTTGATTATTTATAAAAAAAATTCGCAGTTGTTAACATGGACATTTAGTGGGCTGTTTTTCATTCTTTTCGTTCATAGACCAAGTGATCTCGTCGACATCATAAAAGTTCACATCTGTTTTGATCTTTTTGTTTTTTTATTTCTGGAATGGTTGCATATTATGAAATAATGTCCAGTAAATTCATCTTAAATTTAGATATATTATCAAATAATGTCTAGGTAAATTTATGTTAAATCTAGAGTTACTAAACAGCATAAAAAAATTCAAAAGAAAAACCTGGATTCATCTTTATTTCGGCATCACACCTAACCAGACAACCCGTGTCCATGCATAATGTCTATTCAATACTATTTTCTCGAAATTCGGACACAGTAACGATGGAGAAAACTGTCACTGGTCATTTATGGAGAAAACGATGCATAATGTCTATTCAATACTATTTTCTCGAAGTGCCAAGAAGAATCATAGAAATATAGTCTAGAACTTGAGCTTCCTCTTTCAGCGAACATTCTTTAACGAGGGAGAAATGATGAAATTCTAGTAAAACCACAAATACATTGCTTTTTGAGGCGGCTGAGTTACAGATGGCCTTTCAATAAGGAATTTCATTCACATTGTATGTGATAGTGTAACAGAGTAGGCTAACTGGGGAGTAATTTTCATTCACATTGTATGTGATAGTGTAACGGAGTAATTTTTTCTTCTAGTAGGTTTTTTTGTGGTGTTATAAATTTTTTGCCAATCCAGAATTTTGATTGATTTTCTGAGTATTTAAATTGGTTTAAAATGGAGCAAAACCAGTAAAATAAGGTTTTGAAATATATAAAACTTTGATCATGCCAAACTCAAGCTACCCTGAAAATCTCAACATTCAAGCCATTTTTTTTCATGAAAAGCGGGTCTGCTTCCTCCATAGTTAGCCACTCCATAGTGTAACAGCTCTGAAGAGCATGCCGACCAACAATATAATTTGATGCTTATATGTTAATTTCTAACTGGTTGGAAATATAGACCCTGTAAGTCACAATCGTAGAGAAGACCAGAATATACGGTCACCTAGCTAAACATACTACCTAGAAACATTCAATCAGACAGCATAAGAACCGAATTTACAGCTTATAGTAGTTACTCAGCAAATACCAAGGAAAACATCACAGATTTCTCTGCAATACAAAGGAAAACATCAGAAATCTTTCCTTTTTTTATTATCAGAAACCTTCATCTTTCTGAAAAGAAAGAGAGATTATATTTATTCAACTTAACTTCTTCTTGCTAAGCTGTAATCTCAAAATATTTGATTATTATAATTGTTATTATAAACCCTCCAAACTATCATGTAACTTTACCAGGTTAGCACTCTTCTTCGGACCAGTTGATGGGGAGGAAAGAGCCACGGCTGAAGGAGAAGAATGCGCTTTACGCATACTTTCTTTGCTTAGCTTGCTGTTTACCACAGTAGTCAATACAGCGACAGTGGCAATACTGGCTACTACAAGAGCAGTTTTGGCTGCGAAAGAAACAGCATGAACTATTGGCTTTTGAAGCCTCTCTATGCTCTGGCATAAAACTTTGGAAAAAATTCCCTTGCACTCTGTCTGGTCATTTTTGATGTATACATCAGCAACTACTCCCCTACATGTTTGGGAGTTTTCCAAACCAGAATCCTTTTCTTCCTCAGTCTCTTCTCTCCATCCCAGCGACTTGATGGCATCATTCTTCAACGAAATGTCAGGATCTTCATAGTATTGGGCATGCTCCTCATCTGATCTAGCGAATGAGAGACGTTCTGGTAAGAGCGTGGGGTGGGGTGGTTGATGCAAGCTATCGTTTTCAACAGTTGGCTCCCCTGCAAATGCAAGTGCCTCGTCCACAACTTCCCGTTCTCTTCCCTGATACCGCCTCAAGCGCCCCAAGAAAATTCTCTTGCTTTCACCAAGATCAGACAAAGCTGCCTCCCTATCAGCTTGCTGCTGCTGCAGCAGAATCTGCGAAGAAGCAATATATATTAATTGTATAATAAAGAAAATCCGCATGAACATATATGTGAGCACTGCTTAAACTTAGTCCCGTATCTGACTTATCTGTTAACTCCCTTTAAGTGCTTCCTTCTTCTATACAAATACTGAAGATTGAAACCCGTTTTACATCTACCCTCTCACATTTTTACCAATGCATGAATTTGCAACAACTACTTATTATAAATAGTTTGGATGCTTCAGATAAAGATGCATGCTGCAATCTCTCTGTGTTAAGCAAAACAGGAATTGGAAACCAGGCAGTGAGAGGTTGCTGTGTTCCTTCTCTTACGCGCTCATATGGATCCAACACAAATAGCCATATGGATCCAACGCGTTCATATGGATCCAAAACAAATAGCCATGCTACAACTGGCAGAAAGGAGAAACCTTCTCTTACGCGTTCATATGGATCCAACACAAAT
>SNQJ01S0016131.1:263993-282183 GCA_010110895.2 Picea sitchensis
TTTAATTATGTTAGTTGCTAATTATTATGGACCCCAAGAAGCTTATTTAAGTGGGATTTGGTAGTGTTTCCAACAATAAAAGAGAAGCATAAAGTTACAATAAGCTTACTTCAATGGGATTTGATATTGTTTCCAACAATAAAAGAGAAGCATAAAGATATGGAAAGGACTCAAATTAGTTAGCTAAAGGAACCAACGTGCCACCACTAATTGTGATAGGAGACTCTCGGAGACAACCCCTTAACCTCAATACTTGAATAAAGCAAACATTGAACTTTATAATTTATAATTTAGAACTAGGAGACAACCCCTTAGCCTCAATACTTAACAAAGTAAACAAGAGGCGACCTCGACTCTAAAAGAGGGGACGCTTATGGTTAATGGGACACTTAATTAAAAAACCATTCCCCAATTAATGATGAGTAGAAAGACATCTTTGGTGATATTAATTTGTCACATGACACACAATTACCCCGGTCATATAATTTGTCACACAACTCACAACCCAAGTCATTTCACAAAGCATTTGAATAGTTATGAGAAGGGATGTGAGTCCCTCCTTCGTATGGAACAGGCCTTGAATTCACATGCTTATGTGTAATTCTTTCGTATTTCTCCGGCTCACAGTGGGATAATGTCATCAATGTTTGAGAGGCAAAATGGTCATGACATGCCTTCTCGCGAGGTAAGAAACTTCGTCGATTTTTGGTTGGTGTTTAGGATTTTTCCTTAATTGAAAGTTTGTAGGGAAGCCTCCCCTCTAGTGGTCTATCAACACATTAGGAGCCTGGTGACTTTAGGTTGGTGTTAGCTTTAGATCTAGTTCAGAGGAATTCTTCCAATTTGTGCATCTTGGAAATATTCAATCCTTCAATCTAAATACAGGGAAGTGTTCCCGATTTTCAAAATCAGGACACAAGAAAACTCTTAGGACTTGGGAAATGTAATGAGATGAGGGATTGTAGGAAACGTGGAGTACTTTTTACTAGTAGAAGATATTGGTCAAAGTGGGTGTGTGATGGATTCTAGAGAATTCAAATAAATTCGTACATAGTCCTCATAAGTCAGTAGGATTATATTCACGACAATAGGTCCTCAATTTTCAATGTTTCTTCAAAAATTCATGAGATAGAATGTCAATCACAACCTAGATATCATAAATCATGGGGTCTCCGAAGGAATTGAATCAACAACTGGAATATTTGGAAAAAGAATGCAATCTCCTACCAAATTTGGCACTCAGTTTGAGTACGGGTGATCAATCCATGGCCTCAACTCAAAGACTTTAAACCAACTCATATAGTGGTGAGATAAAGGAGGATGAAATGACCCACCATCTTGACGAGGAAATGGAAATTGTGAATCAAGACCTTGAACCAACAAGTACAGTTCTAGAGGAAGTAATTAGTTGCTATGCTCATTATTAATTTATATGTTTTTCAGGGTTATATGAATCTTAGGCATATTCTATAAAATATATAGTGTTAAGGAGTACTGGGTAGTTTTGTATAGAAACAAAATAATTGGTCTTTGTTTTGTTTTGTTTTGGGCATACACTAGGATTTTTTTGGACTTTCTAATAGTTATTTATGTTACTTATAATTTTATATTTTAATATAATTTATCCCAATATTGTTTTAAGAAAAAAATATTATGTTTATATAAGTATAAATTATCTTGACAGAATAATAAATTTTAATAAAAATGGAATAATCAAAATTTAATCATTAAGAAACAATAATTGGAAAAACATAAAATCGTGAATCGAGTATCTTACTCCAATAAAAAGATTATCACTTTAAAATAATCTTGTTAAAATGTGAAAATTCTATAATCTCACTCAAGTGATTTTTTTAGATTGTAATAACAGTTGTAGATTAATAATATAAGTATTTTTTTTTAAGATTGTAATAACATTTTTAGATTAATAATATAAGTATTTTTTTCATAAAATAATTATTGTAATAACATTTTTATATTAATAATATAAATATTTTTATTTTTAAAATAATTTTAAATTGTAATAATTTAATGATTCAGATTTTATGAGAAGAATGAAATGAATATAGATTATTAAAAGGTGTTTAACACAGAATAAAAGAGATACAATAAAACTGGTTTTTTATTCAATAAGAAAATAAGTTGAAACTGTAAAACGCAGCGGAAAATAAGATTGTTAGAATGGTGGCAAATTATCTTTGAGAAGAGATGTGACGATTGCGCTCATTCGCAAGAAGATGATTACAATGAGGCTTCGAAGGCCTTTTTACAATAAACAGGAATGTCAAAAACCATAGACATCCAAAAACCTAACCCTAGGAGATGAAGCGTCAAAAGTCATGTGGGCCTGTTTGGGTAAGTTAGTATATCAACTTCTCGGGGTCATAACTTTTGCATACGATCTTCGTTTTAGGCGCACGATAGCCCATTGGAAAGGTCTATCCGAGGAATACATATTTTTCTACAAAATACTAAGTAAATTGAAGACTCTAACATCTACCAACCAAGGGAAAACTTGATAAGCAAGTCAATGACAAAACAGAAAAGATATATACACTAAGATACACAAGTATACAAAAAGTTACGCCCATGCTTGGGAATCAAGCGTAATATTTTTTAAGTAGAGCCCATTTATGAGCTCAACCAACATATTATCTTCATAATAATCGGATTCGTAGGATCCTTTTTCTAATACACGCCACACGATATAAGGACCGTGCCACAAGGGGTTGAACTTACCTACCCTCAACGGTTCTTTGGTTTGGTCATACAAGAGGACCAAGTCACCTTCAGTGTAATGTTGATGACAGACAGAATTATCATACTGGACCTTGACACGTCATTTATCCGCTTCACTAGTCGTAGAGGCATCTCGACGCTGGTCATCTAGACTCTCTAGGTGTACAAGGCGTTGTTCAAGATCGGAAGTGTCAGGTACGAGCTTAAATGCCTGTCTAAGAGAAGGGATTTCACATTCAATAGGTAGGATCGACTCCACATCGGGTACTAACTAAAAAGGAGAAAAACTAGTGGAAGTCTTAACCAAGGTTCGATATCCCAAAACGCGAGGTAAAGCATGAGATGCCATTTAGACTTGCTCTGGCTGACAGTTTTCTGCAAAATGGTCTTGAGAGACTTGTTCACAACCTCTACTTGTTTATTTTCCAAGGGGTAGTAAGGGGAAGAATGACCATATTTAAACCCCAGTTTCGATGTTAATTATTTCATCATTTTGTTTTGAAAGTGACTACCATGATCAGTGACAATCCCACTCGGTATTCCGAACCGGGCTATAATTTGATTGAACACAAAAAATGCAGCAGTCTTACCATCTAATTTAATTGTAGGCATGGCCTCAACCCACTTAGTAAAGTATTCTACGACCAGGATCATATGTTGATGCCCCCCGTCCAAGGTTAGGTTGCAATCCACAAAATACACCCCCCACTTGGTGAAGGACCGAAGATGATGACCGGGTAAAGAGGGGATGGATATGAGTGCATCTTCTGAGTGAACACCTAGAAAGGGTGACACTTATTTACCGCTTCGACACAATATTTAAAGATATACAACCAAAAATAAATGCCTTGCAATATCTTTTGGGTTGTCGCAAGCCCGGATAGATGACCACCACAAGCCCCACTATGACAGTCATTAATAACAAACTCAACCTCCTCGTGAGTCCACTAACAACGCAAGATATTATATATGCCTCAATGATACAAAGTGTTGTCGATGATAAGGTAGTTCTTAGCTTGATACCATATACACTATCGATCGTCTCTCGAAAGGTGCTGAGAGAACTTCAAGGTTTGAAGATAGATCAAAATGTCTCCATACCAGGGGTATGAAGATGAGACAAGGAAAATGTGTTCATCCACAAATGAATTGACATAAATAACTTCCTCATCTAATCGATGTATCTCCGATATTAACTCGACAAAAACTAGCACTTTCTTGGATTTCGCTGAAGCAAAATCGAGATCAAACTCTTGCAAGATGACAATCCATTTATTATATTTTCCCCCTATGTTATGCCTAGTAAGGACGTATTGAAATGGGTTTAAATCAACAACTATGGTAGTTTTTCAAATCAATATATAGTGTCGTAATATTTGAACAACTTGTATGACAACCAAAGCTAGCTTCTCAATATGAAAATACTTGAGCTCATGGCAGGATAAGTTTCGACTAACATAGTAAATGACATGCTCATGGAGCTCATCATCCTCCTGAACCAAAACCATACCAATAGTCCCTTCGAGTGAGGTGATATAAAGCAAGTAATCTCTATTGTAGTCTGGAGGCTTCAGTAGAGGCATCGATACCAAGGATTTCTTAAGAGCATTGGAGGATTCCTAGGCTCGCTCATTCCATATAAACAAATTCTCATTCTTCAAGAGATGCATGAAACCCTTAGTAATATTGGAATACTTTACTATAAACCGACATAAGAAGTTAGCTTTCCCTTGTAAACCTTGAAGCTAATGAATATTATGCAGGGGAGACAATCAAATTATTTCCTCAACCTTTAAAGTATCCACCATGATCCGAGTCTCAGAGACTAAGAATCCTAAAATATGACCCAACCTAATGCAAAAGATGCACTTATGAGGGTGTAAACAAATGTGATAATACCAACATCTCTCAAAAACTAGTCGAAGGTGGGTATAGTGATCCATTTTCTTGCGAGAGTGAGCAACGAGATCTTCGAGTGAAGCTTCGAATATATGCTTGAGATCGTGAAAAGCGAGCTATGAAGGTCATGATTTGTTGGAAGGTTGCTCCGACGTTTTTAAGGCCGAAAGACATTTTCCGGTATTTGAAAGTACCCAAAGGACAAATAAATGTCATCTTATGTTGATCCTTGGGTTTAATCTGAATCTAGTTGTATCCTGAAAATCCATCCATAAAAGAAAAAACCTCGTTTCCCACACACTCATCGATAATCTGATCAATGAAAGGTGTCGGGAATTTGTCTTTGGGACAGGCCTTATTCAGGTCTCGAAAAGACATACACACACAGATGGTTCCTTGCTTCTTATTCACAGGAACGATATTAGATACCCATTCAATCAAGGGAACCGGGAAGATAAAACCTTCATTAAGAAGTTTCCCCACCTCTTCCTTAATAGCAAGGGCCTTCCTAGGATTAACAACTCTGTTTCTGAATAGGTTTATCATCCAGGTAGGTTTTAATATCATGTTCAAAAATTAGAGGGTCGATTCCTGACATCTCTTAATATGACCAAGCGAATACATCACATAATTCTTTGAAGAGCTCGGTGTAGATCTGAATTTCTTCAAGAGAACAATCCGCACCAATATATACATTTTCAATTTTACCTGGAATGTAAGAGATGTCGATCATGATGGTAGGATAAATACTTACAATGTTTCCTTCGGCATAAATGTCGTGCATATCAAGTGTAACTACAACGTGACCAACTATCTCGCTCAAGGTAGATCTAAAATCGTCTTGTTCAATTCTAGCAAGCTCTGGGAGGAAATAAGAGCGATGATGCATGTTATCCCATGTCTTATCTGAACCATTCATGGCCTCTAATATTGTTTCATCCAAAGGTAAAGTATCATCAAGGAAATCATGTGAGAAAGATGATGAGGTGGCCCATATGGACCGAAGAACCATATCCTCCTTGTTCGCCTGCGAGGGAACATGATCTGGTTTAGCAGTAGAGTCGAGAGAAGCCTTATATTCTATCTCTGTCGCCGATAGTGGGATTTCCATTCCAATATGCGACTAACCTTCACAAAACGATGTCGGGGAAGGTAAGGTCCGAGGATCGTTAAAATACGAAGTGAGGAAAGGAACGAACCTCATTGACGAAGCAAACCTACTAGACATGGAATAAATATGATGAATTAGTGCTATGAAATCAAAGGTACCCATAAGGGAGGAATACATTCCGACACCAATATCCTCAATTTTCGGTTGAGAATTATCGATCATGGATATCAAATGTCCAATTGATGCATTGGGACTAGCATGCGCAAAGGATAATTGATCGATTGTCACGATCTTCCCATAATGAGGAAAACATAAAGTATGGAAAATAGACGATATGACTATATCATAATTCCAGTTACTCCCTAGTAGTAATTTATAATCAAGGGGTGCATCAACCACCTCAACATCCACCTCCACTATCTTCCCACCTAAATAGACCAGAAAGGTAGGGAGAATACCGTGGGGACAGAAAGAACGACCATAAAATACGGCCACCATAGTCGAAGATTGAGAGAGGGTTTGAGAGCCAATCACTTTCCAACAGATTAGGGACATCATGCATGTTACAACACCTTCATCAATAACACTATGTTTGATGGTATACTTTGAGTAATTCACATGGATTTGAAAATCCACGTGATAAGGCAAGTGAGGATTCACATCTGTGACATAGAACTTGATAGCCTTAGAGACATAGGGGTCTAGAGCTCTTAACATAGATAACAAGGCATTCCTCTATGAAGGACACATCTGAAGTACCTCCAGAGTCAACGTCATGCAAGGGGTTTGACACAGATCCTCAATAATAGATTAGTTCTGGGAAGATCTAGCATTAAGGTTGTGGGTAGAGCGTTTGAGTACTCCTTTTGAAATATGAGCCGGGGGATCTAGATTTTGATATATAAATGAATCTCTAGAGGAGGGGGAGACTCTATACCTGGAACATCCTGTGAAGAACTGTAATTGCGATACCGAGTGGCTACATCAATCTAATACTTGACCATATTTATGCATAGATGGTCATTGTCTTGCGCTGATGGGTTTTGAATTCCAGTCACTGCATTTCTGACATTAGAGGAGCTCAAGTCCATATGTTGATTATGCGGAAAATTATTAGTTAGCACAGTGGGTGGTAGAGATAAAATCCTCGTAGCTTCCTCGAGTTTGGGGCACAAGTGGGTAAGGTGATCATCAATACAAAGATTACAAGGGAATTTCACCTGTCGCCTCTCTTTCTTTCCCTCACCAGCATTAACCTTCAATTTATCATTGTTAGCGCTGTCCTTGGGTTTATTATCTTTATTCCTCCCACACTTATGATTTTTACCACGTCCTTTCCTTTTATTCCCTCCCGGTTATTGGTTACCATTTGGGTTGGTCGATGATTGCACATAATGTACATCCACTGACTGAGTGGGAGTGGAGGGAATAGATGAAGCATGCCCTCCTACAGACTGGCTTAGAGAAAACTCTTTCAAATCTCTTGTCACCAAGTCTGTAGATTTAACATTTGCAGAGCCTATAATGACATCGACATGAGGCCCAGGATTTTGTCTAGGGTCATAGTTTGACCTCAGTGCATCACGAAGAATATCGTATAACATCCCAAATTGAGAATATATGAGATCTAACTATTGAGATTTAAAAATCGCTTCATCTTCATATGTTACCCCGAATGTAGAAACATCCATTGAAATATAAGGGAATAAAGACTTAAGAAACCATTTCAACAAGAACTCTGGAGGAATGTAGGCTTTGATCAACCTCTTCCTTCCATGCCACTCTTGGATTTGATCTAAGATATGGGTGGCTTTGTCCTGGTGAAGGGCCGACAGGAGTTCTATGTTAGTGTCATAACAAACCAACAATTGGAAGTGGTTGAGGAAAACTAGAACCATCTGATTAAAATTCCTATACGTCCCCCCTGGTAGATTTATATACCATTTTGTTGCAAGCCCTGTGAGGGTGCGTTGAAACAATCTTAAACAAATAAAATCATCATTAAGGGAATTGGAAGAGCACCAAATATGAAAAGTAGTGACGTGATCACTAGGATCCTCACCAGTCTTTTCCTCAAATTTCAAAATATTTGAAGGAAGCTTGGTGGGGACAGGGGGGCATGTTGATTCATGATGAACCGAGTCATTCATTAATATTGACAAGTCTGGAAATTTGAGCATGGATAGATAAGGGAGACGAGGTTGCGACATCTAGCTCCAAGTTCCCGGAAAAGATTGATGTTGGGGAATCATATCCTATCCTGGGTTCTGGTATGCACCATGTCCATGTTTAGGGTTGTAAAACCCTCCTCCAAACTGATTCATAAGGGATTGGTTGGGAACCATTCCAATAGGAATGTTATGATGAGGGTTGTAAATATTTCCCCTAGCTGGAGTAGCTCTAGTTTGGGGATTACCCAAAGTATGAAACTTACCTCCTCAGAATCGATGTGGAGGAGGTAGGTGTAAAGGACGGAACATAAGAAACAACTTGTCCGCCTGGTTGATTACTCCATCGAGGAGAATGAAGACCAGGATTAGACCCACTGTGAAAAGGAGGTAGGTGTAATTTCCCCCACCTCTTGATGAAGAGGTATGGGAAGAATTAGTGGTATAGTCATCCCCACTAGACCACAGTCTCATACAGCATGGGGAAAAGTCAACTAACTCAATTTTATATTTTGAATTTGACTTGGAAAAAGAGAAAAAGAGTAAAAAGTAACTCAATGAATAATTAGAATGTTGGAGGTTGAGTTAGGAGTTGAACCCAAGGGTTAAACTAACTTAGAAGGGAAATAGAATGGAAGTATAAAGGAAAGGCTAGGGCGCACCTTTCATTCATCTTGGATATTTTCTATTTTGTTTGTTGAGCTCTTGAGCACATAGTTTTGAGGGTTTTTAGATTACAAACCCTAGAGAACAACTCATTGGTGAAATATTCCACTCACCTTGTTCCAATCTTGGTCTCGGGGATGAAATACTCCACCCACACCATTCTACACTCATCACAGGTTCCATCATCGATTCAGGAGGGCAGCAGGGTTGTACCATTCAGGGTTTTCCAGCAGGGGTGCGCCATTGCATAAGGAGAAGTTTGATCCAGAATTGTGAGGAAGCCTTGAGACATTCTAGCACTTGGGTTTTTCTTGCAAGACCTTTCCCATTAGTTTGGAGGTATTTTAGAGGAGTTACTTTGGCTAGATTATTAGCTACAGATATGGGATGAGTTTGAGAGAAGGAGGACGTATTTGTGATTCAAATATTCTCATATCTAGGGGGTTATACCTTAGATATGATTGTGATACTTCTCTAGGTGACTTTTGATAACCCAATCTATCATCCTAGCGAGTTTTAGGATTTTTGGAGACTTCTATCATCCAGGCCGAATTATTGGCACTTCAGGGCTTTCAAGAGGGCGCAGTCTTGATTAGGGTTTCAACAATTGGAGGGGAAAGACTCATAATTTGGGATTCATACATCAGGGAGGGATTCCCCTTGCCCTGATCTATATTTTGGTCGATTTTGTCATCACTTGGAGGTCTTCTTCAGCTGGGCTGAAACCTAGGCCTTCTCATTCATCTAGCAGGACATGCCAACAGCTAGGGGGGTTGGACGCGACCTTAGCTCTTTGTATTTGGGTATTCATCTCATATTCAGCCTTTGGAGTCTTATTTTGTATTGTCGAGATCATTTTGTAGCAGCTCATATATTCTATATTGGATCCATTTGATGTTATTCCAGATCTACTTCTATATCGTATCAGGTTCTTGCTTTTCATAATAAAAAGGTCGGATCTGTGCTTTTTGGTTCCATATCTTGTGTATTGATGAGATCTTGGATTGTATTGAATATATCTTGATAAACTATGTTGAATAACTGAATATAACCCTAAGGCCGAAATATCATAGGCCAACCTCCATACACAAATAGTCAAACAGTTAATTCAGTGGTTAGCTAATGTTCCCAAGCAAAAAAATTGGCTTGGGAACATTACAGCGGTACCAGAGCTCTGATCCTCCCATCCTATGAGGATTATCACATGAATAAGTTTAGTGGTATCTATATGGGTCGAAGGAAGAAACAAACAAGTGAAACAGAAGCTGAGATGGAGGGTTCAGGTGATGACGTTGAGCCACAGGGCTTAGCATTCTTATCACAAGAGTTCCATAAGTCCATAAACCAGAGAAAAAGTAAATTGTTCACCTACATACAAGAAACCAAGGAAACACATTGTAGGGACCAGGCCGTGATAGCTGAGACCTTGAGGAAGGTAGATGAAAATCAGACAAAGATAACATCAACGTATATGGACATGAGTCACAAAGGGAAAGGTCCAGAGGTGTATGACAATAGGGAAACAGGTGGATCTCATGGAGGGAACATGTATAATCCAGAGCACATTCCCTATCATCAGTATGAGGGGAGCAATGGAGGAGGAGAACCACATGGACAGATAGGTAGCATGACTACTCCTAGACGATACTTGCCCGCATTCACAGATGAACCCATGGATGACTTGGTTGAGATGATGGCGCAATGTACCAGGGAGTACAACGATTTGAGTATGATAATTCAGAGGCAGATGACCCTAGATCAATACTCTCAACTCAAATGCAAAAACAAACCTAGGCCGAACCACAAAAGAAACTATGAGTTTGAGTGCAGGGCTGGGAAGATGGAGGTTCCCTATTTTGATGGATCGACCAAGATGAATGGATAAGCATGGGTACAAAAACTGGACACTTATCTCCAGATTAACCCTATGAGAGAGGTGGAGGCTTCAATTTTTCCACCATGTACTTGGATGGAAAAGCTCATGATTGGTGGTATCATGGATTGACCACACTAGACCACAATCAGATAGTGGCATACACAGAGTTTACTCAAAGACTCATTGACATGTCTGACCAGGGGGATCCTGAGCTACATTTCCGGGAGCTCACCCATCTTAGACAGACAGGAGCACCAGAGGTGTACATTGAGGAGTTCCAGAGGCTAACAGTCATGGTGCAGGATGTATCATAATACATACTTATGATTCTCTTTATTAAGGAGTTGATGGAACCCTTGAAGGGTTGGGTGAAGGATTTTAAGCCCACCAACTTGCAGGATTCCATATGGAGGACGAGAGATCTAGGGCCAGCTGCAAAACCAAAATTTGTGCCTAAACCACCCCTTAACACTGGAGGTAGAGACCAAAGACCTCTATTAAACCAAGGAGGGAAAGACCCAAGGGGGTTTGACAAGGGGAGAGGCAGGATGGACGAGAATACCAGAAGAGAATTGATGAGGAAGCAACTATGATACACATGGAAAGAGAAATGGAACCCATCCCACAAATTCATGGTCCGTGGCCAATTTCACTACATAGAGGTGACTTCAAACAATGAAGAGGAGGATTTCAGCCACATCCAGAACATGGAGGAAGACACCACAAACAATGCATATGAGGAGGCTACAGGTCATGACCGTACGAAAAAAGAGAAGGCTACCTTGGAATCCATCAGCAGGGTGCCCAAGTACAACACCTTCAGAATGAGAGGAGTCTTGTAGGGGAAAAAGGTGTCAGTGTTGATTCATAGGGGAGCCTCTCACAACTTCGTTGACTCAACATTGATACAGAGGAGGCATATACCCATAGTTGAATTTAAAGGATTCAAGGTGGAGGTAGAAAGTGCAAGCACCATGCCTTGTAACATGTACATTCCAGGCATGAAGCTTACATTAGGTAGGCATGAATTGGTATATGATGTTTATGTGATGGACCTTCCAGACAAAAACATAATCCTTAGAGTGCATTGGTTCAGTACATTGGGGCCTATCACCACCAACTACAACACCATGGATATGTCTTTCACTGAGGAGAGTGGGCAAAAGGTAATCCTCAGAGGCTTGACAGGCAATTCAACCAAGGTAGTCACGACCAAGAGGATGGAGGCCATTTTCAGGAGAGAAGAAATCATGTATGCTACTGAGTGCAAGATTTTGGAATGTGTGGACAAAAAGGGCAAGATTCACTACACACCATAGATTCATGAGATCATTGACAAACACAATAAAGTGTTTGGACCTATTCCACCAAGGGTGCCGCTAGACAGGGGATTTAAGAATATCATTGAGTTGGAGGAAGAAGAAAAGCCAGTCATCACCACACCTTACAGACACCCAAAGAAGTACAAAGACAAAATAGAGAAGGAAATCAAAGAGTTCTTGGATATGGGGCACATCAGACCGATTTCTAGCCCTTTTCCTTATTCAGTGGTGTTGGTCAAAAAGAAGGATGAAACCATGCACATGTGAATTGACTTCAAGGAAATAAACAAGAAAACAATCAAAAACATGTATCCCATACCAAGGATTGATGAGTTGTTGGACGAGTTGCATGGGGTTGTCCATTTCACCAAAATTGACCTACGCTATGGCTACCATCAGATCAAGATGAGGGAGGAGGACATCCCAAAAACTACTTTCAGGTGTCACTACGACCACTATGATTTCTTAGTGATTTCCTTTGGCTTAACTAATTCCCCAGCCACATTCCAGTCATGTATAAACGATGTCTTCAACAAACAGTTACATAAGCATTTTCTTGTTTTCTTTGATGACTTGTTGATCTATAGAAAGACGTGGGAGGAGCACCTTCATTATGTGTACCATATCTTGACTATCATGGAGGAGCAATCATTGTATGCCTGGAGTCCAAGTGTGAATTTGGAATGACAGAGGTCCTCTACTTAGAACACACTATTGGGGTAAAAGGGGTACAAGTGCATCGAGAGAAGATTCAAGCCATAATGGAGTGGCCTACACCCAAAACCCTTACAAAATTGAGGGGATTCCTAGGCATTTTCACTTATTACAGGAAGTTTGTCAAAGGGTTCTCAAAAATTTGTTCACCTTTGACCGATTTGACCAAGAAGGGATATTTCAAATGGAGTGAGGAAGCCCAACTTACATTTGACAAGATGAAAAAAGTGATGAGCACATGCCCAATTTTTCCCTTACTAGATTTCGGCAAACCTTTCACTTTGGAGTGTGATGCCTCAGGGGAAGGCATCGGCATTGTATTGATGTAGAATAGGCACCCTCTTGCCTATGAGAGCCAAAAACGCAGGGGACCTGAGTTACTTTACACTATCTATGACAAAGAGATGTTGGCCATCATGCACGCCTAGGAAAAATTCAGGCAATACTTGGTCGGTGCTAGATTTTTGGTGAGATCTGACCAAAACATCCTTAAGTACTTCTTGGAGCAGAAGGACTTAAATGAAAGGAAACATAAATGGGTCAACAAGATACATGCCTACAACTTTGACATTGAATTCGTCAAAGGGAAAAACAATGTGCTGGCAGATGCATTATCCAGGAGGCCACCAATCTATGCCATGACAGATGTATCAGTTGATTGGAAGGACCTCCTTGTGATAGAATACTCAAAAAATCAATTCTCTTTCCAGGTGATGGATGGGCAAATACAGGATGATAAATTTAGGGTCATCAACGACATCATCTATTACAAGGTCTGAATCTTTCTAGTTCCTGAATCATCCTTCAAGGCTAAGGTATTACAAGCATCTCATGACTCATCGATGGTAGGGCAACAAGGGATTGGCAAGACATACAATCAAGTAAGGGGAAGGGCCTCGAAGAGGATGTGATGAATCATGTCAAGGAGTCTACTACTTCCTAGGAGAATAAGGACGAGCACACTCACCCAAAAAAACTAATACAACCCTTACCCATCCCAGAACACAAGTGGGAGAGCATCTCCATGGACTTCATCAAAGGGTTGCCAAGAGCGCAAGGTAAGGACTGTATTTTCGTAGTGGTGGACAGGTTGACAAAATTTGCATACTTCTTCTCCATTGCTACAGACTTCACTGCAACATAGGTGGTCGAATTTTTTTCCAAAGAGGTCTTCAGACTACATAGGCTACCCAAAACCATTGTTAGTGACAGGGACAATTGATTTATGAGTATGTTTTGGCAGGATTTTTTCAGGCTGGTTGGTACGTCTTTGACCCCGAGCACTAGTTATCATCCTTAGATGGATGGGCAGACCAAAATAGTCAATAAATGGGTAGAAGTCTATCTTAGGAACTATGCAGCATGGGTTAGGTGGCTACACTTGGGGGAATATTGTTACAACACCACCCATCACATGTCCATAGGCATGACCCCATTCAGGGTGTTATACAGTTATGACCCACTCTCTTTTGTAGAGATTATTTTCGGTGACTGCAGGGCCTCGATGGTACATGAGTGGGTACAATATAGTCAGGACATCCTCAAGGACTTGAAGGATCATCTACAGAAGGCACATAATCAACAAAAGGTCCAAGCAGATAAACACAAGATAGAGCATACTTTTGAGGTTTTTTGACTTATTCTACCTAAGGCAACAACCGTACAGACAACCTTTTATTGAAAAAAGTGGAGAAGAAAAGATCCAAGCACATTTTTTTGGGCCCTACCAGATCAACAGGAAGGTAGGGGTCGTAGCTTATGAGCTGGAGCTCCCACAAGGTAGAAGGATACATAATGTTTTCCACATGTCTTGCTTGAAGATGGCCATCGGCCAACACATCACCCCACTGGAGGTGTTGCCACCTCTAGAGGAAGAGGGGAAACTGGTTCTGGTACCAAAGGAGGTATTAGAGGTTAGGGAGAAGAAGCTCCGGAGGAGAAGCATAAAAGAATACTTGATCAAATGGAAGGATTTTCCCATTGAGGATGCCACCTGGGAGAATGAACAAGTGGTACGGGAAACAGGTTTGGAATTGCTTGTGGACAAGCAATTTCTAGCAGAGGAGATTGTAATGTCCCACACCTCTTGATGAAGAGGTCTGGTAAGACTTAGTGGTCTAGTCATCCCCACTAGACCACAGTCTCATACTATCCCATAGTCTCATACAACATGGGGAAAAGTCAACTAACTCAATGTTAAATTTGGAAGTTGACTTGGAAAAAGGGAAAAAGAGTAAAATGTAACTCAATGAAGAATTAGAACATTGGAGGTTGAGTTAGGATTTGAACCCAGGGGTTAAACTAACTCAACAGGGAAATATAATGGAAGTATAAAGGAAAGGCTAGGGCGCACCTTTCATTCATCTTGGATATTTTCTATTTTGTTTGTTGAGCTCTTAAGCACACAGTTTTGAGGGTTTGAGATTACAAACCCTAGAGAACAACTGAGTGGTGAAATATTCCACTCACCTTGTTCCAAGCTTGGTCTCGAGGATGAAATGATCCACCCACACCATTCTACGCTCATCACAGGTTCCATCATCGATTCATGAGGGAAACAGGGCCATACCATTCAAGGTTTTCTAGTAGGGGAGCACCATTGCATAAGGACAAGTTTGATCCAGCATTTTGAGGAAGCCTTGAGACATTCTAGCACTTGGGTTTTTCTTGCAGGACCTTGCTCGTCAGTTTGGAGGTATTTTGGAGAATTTACTTCGGCTAGATTATTAGCTACAAATCTGGGACGTCTTTGAGAGAAGGACAACGTATTGGTGATTCATATATTCTTAGATCTAGGGGGTTATACCTCAGATCTGATTTTGAGACTTCTCCAGGTGACTTGTGATAACCCAATCTATCATCCTAGGGATTTTTAGGATTTTTGGAGACTTCCTTCATCCAAGCCGAATTATTGGCACTTCAGGGTTTTGAGGAGGGCGCAGTCCTGATTAGGGTTTCAGTAGTTGGAGGGGAAAGACTCAACAATTGGGCTTCATACTTCAGGGAGGGATTCCCCTTTCCCTGATCTATCTTTTGGTGGAGTTTGGCATCACTTGGATGTCGTCTTCAGCTGGGCCGAAACCTAGGCCTTCTCATTCATCCAGCAAGACATTCCAACAGCTAGGGGGGTTGGACGTGACCCTAGCTCTTTGTATTTGGGTCTTCATCTCATATTCAACCTTTGGAGGCTTATTTTGTATTTTCGGGAGCATTTTGTAGGAGCTTGTATCTTCTATCATGGTGCCATATGATGTTATTCCAGATCTGCTTCTATATTGTATTAAGTTCTTGCTTTTCATAATAAAAAGGTTATATTTGTGCTTTATGGTTCCATATCTTGTGTATTGATGAGATCTTGCATTGTATTGAATATATCTTGATAAATTGTGTTGAATAAATGAATATAACCCTAAGGACGAAATATCGTAGGCCAACTTGCATACACAAATAGTCAAACAATTAATTCAGTGGTTAGCTAGTGTTCCCAAGCGAAAAAAATTGGCTTGGGAACGTTATAGTAGGATTCCAACCGTAGGATTCGCTTGGGGAATATGAGTACCACCAAATGAAAGTGGAATATGTGGAGGATCCATGCCCCCAAGTCCAATACTAGGATTCAGATTAGATGTTGGAATGTAGGATGAAAATTGTGACATGAAATTCGGCATATCATAAGAGAAAGGGCTAGAGGTCGAAGGGATGGATTGAGTATTGTAGACCGAAGAACTAAAAATATACCCAAAAGGGTTCATTACTAGAGGTTGATTATTAACTACAGGCCAGACAAGAGTGATGATGGGAACCTTCGTCACTACAACCGTAGTGGTAGAAGGTATGAAAGGAGATCCATTAACTATGGTAGGTGTGGGAGTCGAAGGACTCCTAGTATCTTTCTGACTTGACTCAGTACTCATACTTCTATGACCACAAGTATGGTAGGTGGAGGTGTGTGTACCACGTTTGATAACTTTACTCCTTTTAGAATGAAAAGACTCAATATGGTTGTCAATTCTATTACAAGGAAAATCAGTCTCTGGCATGGGGTAAACCACAACAAATGGAATGACTACAGAAATCAACTCTAGTCTCAAGTATTCTATGTAAACAAAGATGATAACAAGGAAAGATAAAGGGCCTACCTCGTTCAGATGTTCGAAGAAGGCCATCGTTGAACACTCAACTCAAAGCTATACACCTGCAACTTGTCCTCAAAAACCAAGATACACAATCATATGGTGATAATATATAATGTTATCACATATAATAGCATAATCCATAAATATTCATTAGAAATATGCCCATGGAATAACAATTCAAATATTTGCAAGACATTAATTGGATGAGAAAAGAGTATTTCTATTAAAATATGATCAACAAAAGTGTATGAATGACAAACTTCTGTGTCAACACGTCTCATAACCGAGAAACTAAGTCCCTTCCAGCTGGGCCTCCACCACTTCAATCCTCCACCAAAGGCAAGCTCATATAAGAGAGACAATGAGGTTATTCATCAAAGAGGGAAGATCTTGGGGGATGAACAATGTGTTTGGACTTAAAAGGACAAAGGGATGCAGACTCGATATGAAGTGAATAATATTTCCAGAGTAACTTTGCTCTCAAAGTTGAATTCTTCTCCTTCTTCCACAACTTGGATATGGCCCATTTAGATCCCTCAAATGGAACTGAAGTGATGATTCATAACGTTTATAGTATATGGAAGTTCAAGGATCATGGATCTCATGACATCACATGGAAACCCGACACCATTTTTAATTTTGGACGGAACATAAGCAGGAGCTTGTCCGCCTGGTTGATTACCCCATCCAGGAGCATGAAGAATAGGATTAGACCCATGGTAAAAAGGAAGTAGGATTCCAACTGTAGGAGTCGCTTGGGGAATATGAGTACCGCCAAACGAAAGTGGAATATGCTTAGGAGCCATGCCCCCATGTCCAATACTAGGATTCAGATTAGATGTTGGAATGTAGGATGAAAATTACGATGTGAAATTCGGCATATCATAAGAGAAAGGGCTAGAGGCAGAAGGGATGGACTGAGTATTGTAGCCCGACGAACTAAAAAGAGACCCAAAAGGGTTCATTACTAGAGGTTGAGTATTAACTACAAGTCGGACAAGAGTGATGATGGGAACCTCTGTCACTACAACCGTAGTGGTAGACGGCATGGAAGGAGTTCCATTAACTATGGTAGGTATGGGAGTCGAAGGACTCCCAATATATTTCTAACTTGACTCAGTACTCATACTTGTATGACCAAAAGTATGGTAGGTGGAGGTGTGTATACCACGTTTGATAACTTTACTCCTTTTAGAAGGTAAAGACTCAATATGGTCGCCAATTCTATTACGAGGAAAATCACTCTATGGCATGGGGTAAACCAAAACAGACGGAATGACTATAGAAATCAACTCTAGTCTCAAGTATTCTGTATAAACAAAGATGCTAACAAGGAAAGATAAAGAGCCTACCTCATCCGGATGTTCGAAGAAGGCCACTGTTGAGAATTCGACTCAAAGCTATACACCCGCAACTTGTCCTCAAAAACCAAGATACACAATCATATGGTGATAATATATATAGTTAGCACATATAATAGCATAATCAATCAATATTCATAAGAAATATGCCCATGGAATAACAATTCAAATATTTGCAAGACATTAATTGGAGGAGTA
>SNQJ01S0016132.1:40501-94732 GCA_010110895.2 Picea sitchensis
ATAGTTTAGTACGAGAGTAATGTAAAATATCATGCAAAACAAATTAAACGTGTAGAAATGAGAAAGGACGTTATATACCTTGGAATGATCAGATGAAGTGATAATATGAGTCTAAATACAGGTGATCAAGGATATAATAATGGGAAAAAGTATGGGCAAAAAGGGTACATTGTGTGGTCCTAACACACTACACAGCTATGCACACATGTACAACTGTTAGGAATATAGATGTGCATGTATGTGTTGTTGTGCCTTGCACAGGCGCGCATGCCATGCATGCCTATTTTCCCCATTAGGGCACCCCTGTGCATGGATGTCTGCATTACAGGCGCACACCCATGCGCACAAATTTGTCGATCGCCCGCGCATTGGGGGGACCACACCCACCAAACCCCCTGTACAACCCTCTGTATAGGCCATGCCCAAAAACAAAAACCCTACTTCTATGTAGGAGGATACAACAACTAACCTGAAACTCATTGATCCTGAATCCGTTGTCTCTATCTCCTAGAATCTCCAAATCTCCTCTAAGATCGCTTATCCACACAATAAGACAATAAGTACAAATGAGGTGGCTTTGTGGGCCCTACAACTATATATAGTCCATTTTGCCAAATTTCCTGACTCAATTCTAGGAGCTTCGGGCGCTTTTTTTTCGATCCATCTTCAGCCACGAGATCAGGACCCCGTTACCTACATAATTCCATTCTTTAGGCCATCTTCCATCCTCGGCCCCTGGAGGACATTTTTCTCATATTACGCTCAGGTACGCATTCTTACATTATTAAATAACTTCCATATGATCTTTCTCTTTAGATATTGTTCATGCCGGGTATTCAGTTTTTATGTGTGTAGGTACTTGATCATCATACATCAGCAGTATCCCTTCAGGTATATTATTGGCACTGGCATGTAGTCATTCCCTCTAAATCTCAAAGTGAATCTCCCAGTCACACCCTCCGATCTTTGCCTCTAGGATCCCTATATCCAGCTCTGCAGTACTGTCACCTCCACTACATTTTGGTACTGTCACCCAGTAGCACTCTCCCCCACATGAGTTGTCCCATTCATAGTTCCCTTGGGCATTTTGACACTCATGTTGTTTTCACCCTTTAGGGATGGGAGTCCCAATAGTCTTACCTAATGTCGAGAACCAACCACATACTCCTTCTCCTCATTTTGCTAACCTACCCAAATTGAATCCCGGGTTACTTCATCATGGTTCTATTCTGACTGCACCTCCGCAGTATCATTAACCATCCATTTCATCCATCGTCAGTTTACCCCTTTGCAGATTATCCTCCATACGTTTCCCCAATATAGAAACCCGCCAATGGGGCCCCAACCCTCCACTTATTTTCCAAGAAACTTGTACCACCATTAGGCCAAGCCATCTTACACCGGGGCAGCCATTTCTATATCTGCACAGTTATCCCACCTTATTTTTTATTCTTTTAATAATTGTACAAACACTTTTTTCACATTTTCATAGCTTTCTATTGTCGCCTTTAGCGACCTTCCTTTTCTCGGCAAAGAAACCCTTGTTGCCCTTGGTTGGGGAATTTTTTCACTTCCCGACATCAATGACATTATCCATAAACCCTGAGTATCTTACAGCCCATACACCTTTTTGATCTTTGTGTTTATCCATTTTTTCGTGCCTCTGGCAATACTCACCCTCATCTAGTCGTCCCCCTGACACTAGATTCAGTTTCACGATTGCTACCACTTTGCATATCTCCCCAACGAAAGGCAATCTTGAGTCTCACCGCATCTTGACTTCATCCATGTACCTCATCAGTTCCTAATCTCATCCAATGGATTTCAGAAAGCCCTGTGCTTCTTGGAGTCCCGTCTCTCTTTCTGTCGACATCAGTACAGTTTCCATAAGGGTGACAGTATCTTGACTCTCATTACCTTTACAATGAGGAGTCTCTAACAGCATAGGGAAAACCACCATTGTTCTCTGCTGACGTTGACCCCCATAACATTCGACTTCAACACTATCTCATGTTACGGTGGGTCTTACTTTGTGACTATTGTAGTTGTTTTATCTTATCCAAAGATCTTTGAACTTTGATAGACTATCAATGTCTTCACATTATCGACACTTCTCACAGGTGTCCTTACCTTTTTCAGAGTTTGTTCACCATCAGAATTGTCCATTGTTATTATCAAACCACCCCGGAGGGCACTGCAGTGATCTACATCCACACACATTTTCAATTATTGTATTACATCTTTTTGAGTTACATGACACGAGCATGGGGCATGCCCTCCTTGTTTGTACATAGTTTTATTTTTTCCACACCTTGGGAAAGGCTTGGGTCCTACAGTTTCCCCTCTCCTTCTAATGGGTCGCTCTTGAAACTCCCCACAACGCTCTTTCTTACACAATTACTCTCAGTAGAAGAAACATTGATGTATTTCGGCTATACGTATGCTCCTAACCTCACACATCAGGGGGCATCTGTTATCATCGGAATTTCATCTACAAATGGTTATAGGAATCCAACATCTTCAAAACACTCATTAGTTCACTCATGGACCAAAAATACATCTCCAAAAGGTCCAAAACTATACAACCAACAATAAAATAAGCATGCGTGAAAAATACACAAGGCACGCGTGCATGTGCAACAGTCAGATAATTTTGAAAAAGCGCACATGCGCCCAATGCACAACTGTGGACGCAAAAAGACGCACACTCCTCAAAACGGCACATTTATGATATTGGTCGGCCTTCCACCCACTTTTGGTTAAGCTTCCAAGTCGATTTGACATCCAAATCTCAGTTGAACCCGACAGGGGGGCTGGTCAAAGACCTAAAGGGCCCCTTATTCACACTAAGAATTGGTTGCATAATACCTCAAAGCTATGCTATAAAAGGAATCCATAGGTGCACTATATTTTCAAGGAATTCATTTGTATTGTTATGCTACTGATATTCTCTTGGAGGATCCTATGCCCTCATCTAGAGCATGCTAGCACCATTTCAGTTAGCCATTCATATCAGCTCTAGATTGAATGTGCTTTGGATTCTCTTCACCATTTCATCTTAGTTCCTTACTTGTAAGAAGAGCTCAATATTTGGGGGTCTAAGAGCCCTCCCTTGGAGGAAGAGGGGACCCAAATTCTCCCTTTCTCTTTGGTGTTTTCTTTCCACTAATACAATTCTTTCTATTGGTGGCATGAGTCTTGTTTATGTCTTGTTCTAATTTCCTTATGCACTCTAGTTTAATTTCTTTCATCATTCTTAGTTTAATGCTTTCCTTATCTTTTATGCTTTATACTTCTAACTCTTTCCTCTACTGTTGTCTTTCCTAGCTGACCCAACTGGTCTTGTAAGCACCCTTATTTTTCTCATTTAGGTGACAAAAGAGGTGCAACAATCTTCTAAATACAAAGTCAAGATAATTTGACCAACTTAACAATCCATATAATGTGATGATGAACTATCACTATATTAACAAGGATGCATGGCAGCATATACCTGCCACTATGTAGGAATTCATAATGGATAAATGAAAAAATTTAGAATGGCTAAATGGAAAACACTGAATTAGAATGCATAGCGACGGGTTTATGCAAACCGGAAAATTTGGTTATCTTCGCAAATTTGGTTAATGGAGGGTTTATGCTTGGGCTTTCCACACTCTATGCAACAAAAAACACACAATCTGATTCTAATAAAATATTGGAAATCATACTACATGCTAAACTAATATTCAAAGAAGTGAATGAAAAATTACGATGGTTTGAAGAGGAGCATCATCCAAGTGGAGCTTTGCATGCACGTATATTCCTTGATCATCCACGTGGAGATTTTGCACCTGAAATGCCCATGAACTCCTCCTCTCGTAAACGCCCATGAACTCCTTTCTATCTCTGCAATATACTTAACTCAAAATAGCTCCAGTAACATCTGCTTCTCTACCTGACAACCAATTGACTTATCCTGCAGGTATCCCGGGGTCAAACAATCAATGAAAACCTTGAAAATGAAAATTTATGGGTTAAATAAATAGTGATCCACACAACATAATATATAACTTCAATGAAACATACCTTACAAAAACATGATTTTACATGCTCGAACCACATTCTTCTACTTTCCATGTTCTCCCCTCCATGTATTAAATCCCAGCCTTGGTTGAATTCTATGCACAATTCACACACATTTTAATACCAACAAACAACAAATAGAACTCGCATCATGGTTGAATAACATTGATCCGGATTTAGGAGTAGAACAAACTAATTAACATATTGAATACAATAAACACAAAGATATGAAGAACAACACAAATATCCAGGGAAAAATATCTTCTATTGAATAAATGAAATAGGATGAAACTGTAAAACTGCAGAACTAAAACACTTGCTCGAATGGTGGTATCTATCTCTGAGAAGAGATGTGGATGTTATGTGCATCTGTCTAAGAAGAATGATTACAATGAGGTTCTAGAGGCCTTTTTGATATTACTCATGAATTCCAAAACCCTAGACATCCAAAAACCTAACCCTAAGAGGTGAAACGCCAAAAGTGATGTGGTCCCCTATGGGTAAGTTGGTACCTCAACTTCCCGTGGTCGTAACTTTTTCATACGACCTCGGTTTTAGGAATGTGATATCCCATTGGAAAGGTCTTTCAAAGAACTATACATTACACCTTAATATCGAACTCCTTCTATAGTTTGACTATGGCAAGCTAAAAAAACATTGTTTAGGGTTCTAAAATGGCCCTGGAAGTACAACAAGCTGTGCTGACATGAAAACATACAAAATAAGCCAGTTGGATTAGGTGAGAGGCCACCAGTATCCACCTGGAATATGTGTAGGGATTCAGACAACCCCATAATTGTAGAATCCAAAATTACAAAGAAGTACAGAAGAACGTGTTGAACTAAAAATGAACAAGAGGAGCCAGTTGGAGTAGGTGGGTGGCCACCAATATCCGCTTGGATCAAACATTAATCCCATAACATTGTTTTTATAAAGGGAAATATAGGATTATGTTTTGTATCGATAAAGGTTCTTTAGTCCGATTTTCCCAAAGGTTAAAGGATTAATGTTAAAAATCTGAACAAAAAAATAAAACCTTTTTATTCATCGATGAAATCTTTGTGACAGTTATGCAAGCTTACAACCATCGAAATGATTAATATTTTGATGACTGCCCAGTTTGAACATTGCCTCCAAGATAAATTTCAGTAGTTCATTAACGTTGAACATTTCAATCACCAAGGGTTGTTAAACTCAATGGTAAAATTTTGAACTGGTAAGTCTTGATAACTCGCAACAATTGTTGTTGGTGACTGCTTATAAATTTCCTCCACAAATGTATTGTGCCTTTACTAAATTTCCACCATGAATTTATTGTCTTTACAAGTAATGATGAAAATCGACTGTTGAATCCATGTCACGAACAACAATCTGAATTTACAGTTTAGGGTAAAATGTGGGTTGTGACATAGGTAAAAATTTTGAAAATTATTTTAAGCATCAATGGGACCCAGGGGTTGAAAATGTGGGTTGTGACTTAGGTCTCAGATTGAACATGGGAAGAGGTAGTGCAACATCAATGGGACCCAAGAGTTGGAAACCCAACCCCACTTGAAATGGGATATGGTTGGTGGACCTATGGAGAGCCCTGTCGTAACTTTGTTGAACATATGGGAGACTCTCATCCCATGTACGTGGATGCTTAGAGTTGTACATGCATAGGATGTGCAAAATCATCCAATTGACGACATTTGTTTGGACACCTGTTTGGGGGTTGAAAGAAATGGATTTAGTGATCTTGGTGTCCAACAGTGACCAGAGACTTGACAAAAATGTGTTGAGGAACCTGTTGTCCTGGTCAAAGATGATGGTCTGTTGTATCCCAAAATGGATCCACACTCATTCGAAGAAGAGCTTGGTGGATGGAAGGTGAGGATGTGAGGATGGCCATCTTAGAAAATCGATCAACGACCAAAAATGTGTAGTCATTTCCTTTCTTTGTGGAAGGAAGGTGAGACATGTAATCCATTGAGATGGATTCCTAGGGCTTTTTGGAAGTAGGAATAGGGGTGTATAATCCTTTCTTATTGATGGATGGCTTGGAAATGGCATAGGCAGTGACATATATGATATATCTGTTGACGTCCTGTCGAGGTTTTGGCCAATAAAAATGTTTTTGAAGAACGACCACATTTTTCTCCACACCAAAATGTCCCGCCATCCGACTGTAGTGGGCTTCCCAAATCATATTTTCACGCTCGATTGTAGGAACACAGAGATGGCCCAAATGTCATAATAGTTCATCCTGAATGTGAAAATCGATGACAGTCGCACCTGTACCCAAGAGCTGATAGGTGGTGGAGAAGTCTAGATCTTGTTGATAAAGTTGGGGCCACTCAGTTGCCTCATGTCCATAGGAATGGAGCACAGTGGTGAGTGCATCCACGGAAGGGCGACTGAGGAAGTGAACGACATGATTTGATATCCATGTCTTATACTTTATTTTGAGATGTAATTGTTGCAGTTATGTGGATAATCGTCTTGTGATCAGTGTGGATGATCGTCTTCTTTCCCAGAATTTAATTTTTCCATTGATGACAAGCTTGTACAATGGAATACATTTCCTTGTCATAGGTGGGGTATTTACGGACAATATATGAGAGTGTCTCACTATGGTATGCTACTAGAAGAGCATGTTTAGTGAGAACTGCACCTACAACATAGTCATATGCATCAGTCTCAATATTGAACGGTTGTTGCAAATCAAGCAAGGAGAGTGTTATCACTGAAATATCGTCTGCAAGATTGCACACAATGGTTAAGGAAAAATATCAATGCCAACAACAATTAGTCCACCTACAGCACCAAAAATGCATTCGAAAGGAAAAAAAAAATATACAATTGGGTCAAAAATTGAAGTGCGCAAATTCCCCAAAGGAGGCACGTGCACAGTGCGCAAGCTAACACAACCCTCAGAGCGCACTATGCACCAAATGCGCGACTGTCTACGAGAAAATCCATGCACTTCCATGAACGATGTATTTATGAATCTTGTCACCCCCTAAACCACCTCTATTCCAACGCCCAACATGATTTGACACTCATATCTAAGAGAAATCTAGCTTGGAGGCTGGTCAAGGGCTAGATAGTTCCCTAAAGGGCCCCTTGTTCACACTATGAACCAATTACATTTTCCCTTGAATGGATGTTATAAATAAGAGCCATGGGTGTGCTAAGAAACCAAGATCTTCAATGTATTGTTATGCTGCAAGAATTATGACTTGAGAATCCTCTTTTCTCTTTGAATCCTTCAAGCACCATTGCAATAGGCCATTCCACTCACCTCTTGAGGGAATAGGCATTATTTTTCTTCACCATTTTCCATTTCTTCCAAGGTAAGAGAGAATATCTCTCAATTATGGAAGTCAAGATCCATCCCAAGGAAGAGGAGGGGACTCATAATTCCCTACCTTTCTCTACGTTGTTTTTCCTACTAATCTATTGATCCATTGGTAGCAATATATTGGTGATTGTTTGATTTTCATGGTTCTAATTTTCTCAAGATTTATAACATTTATTTCTTAGTTTCTTTTAGTTTATTTCTCTGTTTTCATATGTGTTTGGCTTGTTTAACCCATTCACAAAACTCTGTCTTGTCTAACGGGCTCATCTAGAAATGCAAGTGTTGTTGTTTTGCTCACCCAACTGACAAAACCAACACAACAAATTGGTGGCCATACTGGGGATCGGTATCAAATTCCTTCCTATCTGAGCTTTGAAAGAACTTCATTTTGAGTTTTTTGTCTTGAAGCTACCAAAACCGGCCTAGCCCAACCTACCAAAGTCAAAATTCAGAGATGAGGAAGGAGTATTCAACTTGGAAATTTCTCCCCTGACGCGTGACAGGAAGTGCAAGAAATTTCATCCCCACAGACATGCACTGTGCGTGAAACAAGGCTCTTTACTCTGCGCATTTTGTGCATTATGCGCCCTCTTCATGCCTGTTAGAACTGTAACCCATGCATAAGTCCAATTTTTCAAAATTGTAAGGTTTTTTATGAATGGTTTGAGGGCCCCTAGCCGTCAGATTTTTATTTTCCTGAACTGTGTAAGGAAACTACAGTCCAATTAGAATCATTTATGTAATACCCCAAGGACATGTCCCAGTTATATTGTGTATTTCAATCACGTTTATAGGCTGGTGAGCCAAGTGTACATAAGTTGGTGGGATTATGTGTTATTTAGGCTGGAGAGCCTAGGTGTTAAAGCCCAGGAGCCTGATTTTTGTATATGTAATTATAGTGAAGTTGTATATTAAAGGTGTTAAAGGCCTGTGAGCGACTCTCTCCATGTGAGAGAGTGAGCAGAGGAAGTGAGAAATCCTAGAAGGGGTCCTGTAGATTCCACAGAGCTCAGCGAATTCCAGTCCGACCTGTTGTTGAAGCCCAAGGCAAGGGAGGTTTAACAGTCAAAGGATTGTCTAGTGTGACAGTGAAGTTGTATACTCTTGGGGTGGGACAATCATGTGGGGAATGAGAGTCTGTGAGAAGTGGGAATAAGTGGCTCTTGGGAGAGAATCCATCCTCATAAAATTTGTGTCTTTCTGTTGACCTTGCCTAGCCTAGGATTCCCTTTCCCGATGGAACTTAGTCCTAGCTCGGGGGTGACCTACTGCTGAGAGTGATGAGCAACGTGGTATAAGGCTGGGAGGTTGGTGGAAGGTCTTCATGCCGTTGGTGGAGTTACTCCAGTTTCAAAGATAAGTATCATTATGTGTTGAATTTCAATTAAAATGTGTGTCTTTGATGCTTGTATGTTTTCATGTATTCTATTGCATGTATGAATTATTGTTAATTCTATTTAAGTCTGTATGAAGGCAGTAACTCTAGGTTAAATGTGTTAATTTGATTTAATGCATATTATATATAAGTGTATGTTCCGCGTAGTGGCGTTGCCCGACAGTGTGGTTTATGGTCGGGGACGTTACAATATGGTATCAAAGCCAAGGTTTCAAATTTGAGCCTGAATGGGCGATGTCAGTGGAATTTGAAGTGAGAGTTCAGAAGGATTTGTTGTTGAAATGGACAAAACTCAAGTTTCGACCCAAGGTTTCAAGTAGAAATTGTGTTAAGAGGAACCAATTTTGAACCTTAGAATGTTTCTGAGTGTCAAGGGGTTACTTGGTCATGTTACAAAGCTCAAGAGGAGTAGCGGTAGAATAAAACCACAGCCGGTGTGGTATTTGACTATGGAGAGAGAGAGCTCAACATTTGGGGTGTGGGAGCCGTAGGATCTGTTCGGAAGGAAAGGAAAAAAAAAAACCTTTACGATCGTCAGATCTGGAGAAAGTGTAGAACGGTTAACCTGGGAAGCCCTTCAGACTTCACGATGTCAAATAATCTTGATGAAAAGGTATGAGAAAGGCCAAAAACTGAAGTGTCTAAGTCCCAAAGGATATCTACACCATAGATCGTAGGAAAAGAGCTTGAATATTGGATCAAGCAAAGGAGCAGATCATGATTTCAGATTTCAAGAGAGTTAAAGTATGTTGAGGGGAGAACTTTTGAAGTCCAAAGTTCTGAAGCAAGAATAGGCATGGTGGGGCCGGATGAGGTCAATATAGGTGATGTGGACCTTCCTAGATATGCCATGTGCCACCACATGAGTTGGTGACATCTGTACCATGTGGACCCGGGGTTCGTAATTTCGGAATTCGAATGATAAAAAGGAAGAAAGTGTGAGAACTTCTGAATCCCAAAGCTCCGAACTTCCAAAGTCCTGAAGTCTCGAAACTCAAAATCCTAAAGTTCCATAGGGTGTGTTAGCCGTTGGATGTTGGGCAACCGTTGAATGTTGATCCACTCTACTTCATGAGTTCGGTAACTCGGAACTCTAAGAGATAGTTGTTTTGTGCTTTGAAAATATTTCGAAGTCGAAGGTCGAAGGCCCAAGTAAGAAATTATTGATATAGCACTTGGTAATGACCCATGGTCATGTGGGTTTGGGACTAAGAGAAAGGGGCTAGTGCCCGAAAAATTAGCAGATCAAAGCTCTGAAAGAGGAAATCTGCAGGGATTCTTGATTGAACGAGAATCCCAAAGAATGAAAATTGAACGTTTTCTTGAATCATATTTGTTTATGAATGTTGTGGGATTTTTTATGGAATGATGACTTGAAAAATTCCGGTTGTATGCACATTGTGTTTGCAGAAGTTTAACGTGTGCTAGAACCGAATAGAGTTTCCACTGAGTGCAAAGAAATGGAGGAGGCACAAAATGATTCCAATTTAGAGAATGAAGCTAAAGGGATGGATGTTCATTTGGGATTTGAAGGGTTGAACTCCAATGGGCATGGAGAAGAGATAGATAAGGAAGGGCATATGATGAAAATCATTGAAAGATTGCAAAAAGATTCCCAAACTCACCGAGAAGATAACAAAAATCTCATGAAAGCTAAGGAACAACAGGGAGAATTCAACTTAAATTTGATGAAGAGTCTGGATATAATAGAAAATAAGTTGGACAAGGAGAGAAACTCGAGAAAAATAGGGAGTCAACATAATTATGAGGGAAGAAGATCAAGGATTGTTGGTAGACACCATCATCACTCCCAAGGTCTCTCCAAGAGGAGGGCACACAATAGTTCAATCCCATATCCTACCAGAAAGCACAAGATATCTAGAGTGGATGAACTAAAGGGAGAAATGGACAAGATTAAGCCTTCTACGTTTGATGGAGAACATAAGAAGGAGGAAGATTTCGAGACATGGTTTCTTGGCATGACGAAATATTTCCAACTGCAAAATTATTCCTCTCATGCATAAGGAAGAATTTTGATGTATCAAATGAAAGGAAAAGCATCCATGTGGTGGGATCATCTTGTGTAGGTGCAACACATTCAAGAGAAAGATAACACTTGGAAATAATTCAAGAGATATTTCGAGAAGAAATACTTGACTAGAAGATATTATGACAGAAAGATGAAAGAGGTCTTTGAAGTCAAGCTCAGTAGCATGACCATTGATGAGTATGAATGAAGGTTTTTGGAATTACTGAAGTATGTTTCGTTCATCAAGGATGGGACTGTCAAGATTCAAAGGTATCTGAGTGGACTGCCACCTTCCATTGGGGACAAGATTCAGTATGAGGACCCTAAGACTATGGAAGAAACTATAAGAAGAGAGAAATGATTATATGAACAACAAAGAGAGAAGCCTACTTTCCAGAAGGCTTGGGAAGACAAGAAGAAATTCAATATGGATCAGAGGAAGAAGGGGACTAAGCCACCCTTTTTTAGAAACAGTCCTCAAGGACATCCAACTTTTAGAGAGCCCAAGAAGGCTTAAGTGGGTGGGAAAATTCCAAGACCACCACCTATGGAATGTTGGGGTTGTAAAGGAAACCATAGGTACAAATATTTCCCCCACAGAAATGAAAAAGTGAGAGTTTTCCACAATGGTCAGTAGGCTGAAACAATGAAGGACATGGGTAGTAGAATACCCAGGATCTACGCAGCTCTGGACAACAAGCAAGAAGAATATAAATTGCACATGATTGAAGTGGAAGGTATGATTAACAACCAACCATTTACTATTTTAATTGATTCAGGGGATAGCCATAGTTATATAGATCCTAGAGTGGTGGAACATTTTCAATTGTCGAGAAGCAAACATGAAAATTCTTGGTTAGTGCAGCTGGAAACATGAACCAAGAGGAAAGTCACTGAGTTAGTTAAGTCTTTTCCTATGGACATGAATGGACTGAGCACAAAGGTTGAATTGAACATTCTGACTTTAGGTTCTTATGACTGTCTAATTGGGATGGACTGGTTGGACCCGCACCATTCCATATTGGACTATCGTAATAAGGCATTCACTTTCCTGGATGAGGAAGGAAATCAAAAAAAAGTCCAAAGAATTCCTAGAGTTGTTTCTATTAAAGAAATATCAGGAAGCACCTGTGGATAAGGTGTCAAATATCGAAGACCATGCGGTACTAAAGGAATTTGAGGATATATTTCAGGAGGTAACCAGACTACCTCTGAAAAGAGATATTGACTTCTCTGTAAACTTGATTCTTGGAGAAACTCCAGTGTCAAAAGCTCCTTACAGAATGAGTACACCAGAGCTGAAAGAACTGCAATTTCATCTTGAAGAGCTTCTGAAGAAGGGGTATATACGGCCAAGCATGTCACCTTGGGGTGCCCCGATCCTGGTCATGAAGAAGAAAGATGGGACGTTGAGATTGTGTATCGATTTAAGACAATTAAAAAAAGTAACTGTAAAGAACAAATATCCTTTGTCGAGGATTGATGACCTCTTCGATCAGTTGAAGGATGTGAATATATTTTCGAATATAGATCTCAGGTTGAGATATCACTAGGTAAGGATAAAGGATGAAGACATCAGTAAGACCACCTTTAGAACAAGGTATGGTCATTATGAGTTCACAGTGGTGTCATTTGTGTTGTCGAATGCACCTGTTGTTTTTATGTGCCGGATGAATGGTGTATTCAGGGAATATCTAGACAATTTTGTCATAGTCTTCTTGGATGACATTCTGGTGTATTCCAAGTCAGAGGAAGAGCATGAAAATCATCTAAGGATGGTGTTGTAGGTGTTAAGAGAGAACCAACTGTATGCCAAGTTGAGCAAGTGATCATTTTATCAGGAGAAGATCCATTACTTGGGGCATATTATTTCAGAGGATGGGATAGTTGTAGATCCTGAGAAGATTAAGGCCATCATAGAATAGTCAGCACCAAATAACGTGATCGAAGTGAGATCCTTTATGGGTCTAGCTGGTTATTACAAAAGGTTTATCGTAGGGTTCTCGAGGATAGCTCACCCTATCACTTCCTTGCAAAGGAAAGAGAATAAATTTCAGTGGATAGAGGAATGTGAGAGAAGCTTCCAACGATTGAAGCAGTTGTTGACTAGTGCTCCAATGATGAGGATTGCAAATCCAAATGAAGAATTTGTAGTGTTCACACATGCATGAAAAGAAGGACTTGGAGGAGTCCTTAGTCAGAATGGATTTGTAATTTATTATGAATCCAAAAAGTTAAAAGAGAACGAAAGGAACTATGCAACTCATGATTTGGAGTTGGCAACAATAGTACACGCTCTAAATAAATGGAGGCATTATCTCATGGGAAGGAGGTTCGAACTGACGACATACTATAATGGTTTTAAATATTTGTTTGATAAACCAACCTTGAATGCTAGGCAAAGTAGGTGGTTGGAGTTTCTTTGTGAGTATGACTTTGATATCAAGCATATCAAAGGAAAGGAAAACAAAGTGGTTGATGCACTCAACAAGAGAGTGCATGAGTTGCATGCTAAATCCATTACCATGTACTGAACTGATATTAAAGGAAGAATTTTGGAGGCTGCAAATGCAGATTTTCAGTACAAGGATTTGGTAGAAAAGCTACAGCAAGGTAGGATGCCACAGAAAGTGGAAAATTATAAATTGGAAACCGATGGAACACTTTTGCACAAGAATTTTTTTTATGTACCTAATGTCCATGACTTGAAACTTATGATTTTGAATGAAATGCATAATGTGCCTTATGTTGGGCACCCTCGATATCAAAACATTGTGGAAGCAGTCAAGAGCCATTACTTTTGGCCAAGTATGAAGAAATATATTGTAGAATACATCGTGAGATGTATGGAGTTCCATAAGGTTAAAGTTGAGCATAGGCACCTAGCAAGGTTGTTGCAACCTTTACCCATTTCTGAGTGGAAGTGGGAGGTAGTGAGAATGGATTTCATCATAGGATTGCCCAGAACAGGCAAGAAGCATGAGTCAATCATGGTGGTGGTGGACAAGCTTACGAAATTTGCCCATTTTATTCCACTAAATACTACTCACAAGGCAACTAACATTGTTGATATTTTTATGAGGGAAATAGCATGATTGCACGGTATTCCCAAGACAATTTTGTATGATAGGGACCTGAAATTTACCTCAAAGTTATGGAAGGGGTTGTTCAAAGGATTCATAATGAATCTGAACTTCATCACAGCCTATCATCCCGAGTCTGATGGGAAGACAAAGAGGATGAACCAAGTGATAGAAGATATGTTAAGGATGTATGTGATGGATAAACCATCTAAATGGGAAGACTATCTACACTTGGTAGAATTCGCCTACAACAATGGGTATCAAGCATCATTGAAGGTTAGCCCATTTGAAGCACTTTATGGAAGAAAGTGAAATACTCCAGTAAGCTGGGATAATCCATCTAATAAAGTAGTGTTTAGGTCAGAGTTTCTCAAGGAAATGGAAGAAAAAATGCTAAAAATTAAGCAGAATTTAAAGGCTGCCCAAGACAGGCAGAAACGTTATGCTGATAAAAACAGAACCCGCAGAGAGTTTAAAGTGGGAGAGCATGTTTTCCTGAAACTAAAAGCCAATAGAAGCTCCCTGAGGCTGGGAAACTGTTCGAAGTTGGGAGCCATATTTTGTGGGCCATTTGAAATCCTAGAAAGGATTGGGCCAGTTGCATATATTCTTGCATTACCTGCATCCATGATTGCACATAATGTGTTTCATGTTTCATTACTTAGTAAATATATACTTGATGCTAATCATGTTATCAATTGGAATGTGATTCAGGTGGAGCAAGAAGGTGTCTTGCAAGTGCATCATGTGCGCATATTGGACCGGAAAAGAAAACAGCTCCGGAATCGATCCATAGTGCTAGTAAAGGTCCAGTGGACCTAGTACAGTCCTGAAGATGCAACATGGGAGCATGAGGATTCTATGTGAGCATAATACCTGCATCGTTTTGAAGATTTTGAAAATCTTGTTGATGTTGTGTAAAATTTGCACTGAGGACAGTGCAAAAATAATGGGAGGGGATTGTAATACCCCAAGGACGTGCCCCAATTATATTATGTATTTTAATCATGTTTATAGGTTGTTGAGAAAATTGTATATAAGTTGGTGGGATTATGTGTTATTTAGGTTGGAGAGCCTAGGTGTTAAAGGCCAGTAGCCTAATTTTTGTATATGTAATTATGAATATCATTAATAAAATATAAACATCGTTGTGTGTCGACTGACCACGAAGAAAGAGTGATGGGGGAATAAGCTTCCACAAGTCTAGGTAAGGGATAGGGGGATCAAAGGTTGGAAGAGGGTCTAATCTTGAGGGCTTAAGTCCTTGAATAATAATTTATTATTATTACAAAGTGGTGTGAAAGGTATATTTTTATCCTAAGTTCCTAGAAAAGGGAACACATACTTGATGGAGTGCATGCATATTCATGGGTGACATGTGTCGGCCCATGCACATGCAATTTAAAACAAGAATTGAGTCGTGATGGGGGTTTGTCTCCATTCTTGCACCACTATTTGAACCGTTTTGCCTCTGCATCTGATCTCTACATACCTTGCGCATCTCTGAAACCAGAAAACCGTGATGCTTTCCTGAGAAGCCAATGCATCCTCCATCTAAACCATTTGAGTTTGTGTTCGATCTCTGCATTGATTCCTTGTCACACACCCTGAAAACTAGTGGAAAACCCATGGATTGAGCCATGTCTCTTGTGTGTCCTGTGAACCCAATTTATCCACACTGCAAATCTGAGTTCGTGCTTAACCGTTTGGGTTTCTATCTTCTGTGAAACTTGAGCATACCATAATTTTCTATGCTTTGTGTGTTATAATTGTGGGTTGGTGTTGCCACGCAGTCCCTTGGCTGAGTGTGAATTGTTGTCATCATATATTCCTTGTTGAGCCTTACTGCTGTCTTCCTTGTGCTGGATCAGAGTTGAAGAAGCAGGTTGTCAGGCCTGTGTGCAACACTCTCTCCAGGTGAGAGAGGTGGTTGTGGTTGAAGAAGCAGGTTGTCATGCCTGTGAGAAACTCTGTCCAGGTGAGAGAGTGCATGAAGGAAGTGAGAACTCCTGGAAGGAGTCCCGTAGCTACCACAGAGCTTAGAGAATTATGGTCCAGCCTGTTGTTGAAGCCTAAGGCAAGGGAGGTTTAGCAGCTGGAGAAATGTCTGGTCTGACATTGAAAGTGTATACTTCTGGGGTGGGACAAGCATGTGTGGAATGAGAGTCTGTGAGAAGTGGGCATAAGTGGCTCCTGGGAGAGAATACATCCTCATAAACTATGTGTCTTCCTGTTAACCTTGCCTAGCCTAGGATTCCCTTTCCCGGTGGATCTTAGTCCCATATTGGGGGTGACCTACTGCTGAAAGTGATGAGTAGAACAGCCTAAGGCTGGGAAGTTTGCGAAAGGTTTGGACGCAGTTGTTGTATTTAATCCAGTTTCAAAGATAAGACTCATTATGTGTTTAATTTCAATTAAAATGCATGGATGTGATGCTTGTATGTTTTCATGTATTCCTCTGCATGTATGAATTGTTGTTAATTCTATTTAAGTCTATATGATGGCAGTAACTCTAGGTTAAATGTGTTAATTTTATTTAATGCATATTATATATAAGTGTATGTTTCGTGTAGTGGCGTTGCTCGACAGTGGGGTTGATGGTTGGGGACGTTACACTTTCCCATAAGAAAGGTTAGATAACATAGGCACTTAGGGGTTAAAAAGAATCATTATTCTCCTCTTTTTCTTTGTTGCCACATGGATTGCTCATTTGTCTTGTAAAATTTTAAGTTGAAGTTATTTATTTCATACACAATCACTTAAATTGGGACTAGAAGTTAATTTAGGCCCTCAAGTATGCTCTTCCCCCGCACCCTCATGTGATTTTGAGAATCATAAAGGTGGTTAAAAGGACATTTCATCTCCCTTTAAAAATATTTAGGAGAGGACAAATCCCTGCTAGGGTTCTTCTTAGTTTGTGAAATAATTTTAAACCTTTGTAAGGGCCCATACATTCCCACATGCTTGAAAACTTAGGATAGTTTCTGAATTCTTTCTTAGTTTAGCTCACACTCTAGGAAAGTTTAAAGATCAAAGTAATGGGCCCATACATGCCCACATGTCTACAAGTCTAGAATAGTTTCAAATCTTTCTTAGTATAGAAAACACTTTAGCGAGTTTAAAGGATTTGTAAGGACCCATATGTCCACACTGCTAGTTCTTTAGGGATTTAAATATTCTGCAAGGTTGAACCAAAGACACATAGTAATCTAGGTAAGAATATTTTTAAGGACCAGAGGAAGTCCACATGTTGCAATATCACACTTAACTTATTAAAATATTTGCAAACTTTTTCACTTTCTTGAACACAAATCCACTCCTCACATACATAATTTTTATTAGAATAGTTGAGGTCGAAGTAGGAGTTCTCCAAAGGAATTCTGAAAGGTCCCACTACTTCTTTGGAAATTATCCACACCCAATTAATTCAAACGAGGTTGGTCCATGGCCCCAATATCTCACCCCACCACATCTAAAAAATTTCTAATAATGCACTAAATTTTCCTCCACAGGGGGTGACAAAAGAAATTTTTAGTCTAGGTAGGATCTCCGGGGTAGGCATCCAAATAACCCCCCGTTATCAGGTTCTCACATTTTCAAACAATAGAAATTGAGAAATAGGGAACTTTAAAATCCTTCAATTCAAGTGTTCCTACACGATATGTAACACCTTGTTTCCCCCAGTGTGTAATTATAACTATATTGGCCAAGGAACTATGGAAAACATAAAAGTGTGAATGTTTGATTTAATGGACCTTTGTATAAAAGGTCGATGAATGTAAATTCTATTATTTTAATAGAAAATGGTTACGTGTTGCATGACTTCTGAAAGAGGGGATGTGCTAAGAGAAAACCAAGAATTCTATGAAAGGTGGTGGAGGGGACCCAGAATGGTTGCGTTAACCTCCATCAAACCAGTACCGTGCTGGAATTAATTTCTCAGATCAGAACAACCCTCTAACCCAGGAATGAATTGTAGTCGGGCTAGTAGGTGGGAAGACCTCCTCAAGAGTTAATGAGTGGATGGGGTAGACTTCCCATCCGTAAGGCTTCCATACTTGACCACAGACTGGGAATTCAAGCCACATGCAATCTCGCTGAGGAAGGAAAGAAAGAAAGTGTGGTGGGCAGAGGAAGACCTGCGGAAAAATGTAGAGACAAGAGCGGAAAATATCAGATCCGAGGAAGGACTGAAAGAGGAACAATGAGTTATGATCACAGAAAATAGAGATTGGGCCAGGAGAAGGAGAGTAAAATTCATCCTTATCTATTTCTGTATTGGGAGCAGGAGAGTAACCTTCGTCCCTAACTTCCGTTGAGCTGGAGGTAAGAGATTGAATCTCAAAGCATTGTGGCTTAAGCTCAAGGTTGGCCAGTGATAAATCCATTGGGAGTGATTGAGCCTATGGTTGGGTGGAAACGAGCACCCCTTTCAGTAGTCGCATCACGCTCTATGGTTCTGATAAGTTTTTTCTTGCCTTATGCTTTGAATTGTAAATAATGGATGCATGTGAGTATTTACATGTCTATAAAGGGTTCTTTCTCTGTATTAAATGATTAAGTTATGGGTATGTGTTCGCTCCCTTAAGAACCTATATTTCTACTTGATTTTCCATATGCCCTATTTTAATCACTCGAAGGCACTTTCCCCAGGAATTTACATCACCGTTCCGAAGTCAGATCAAGCCTCTAGGCATATCTACTGCTTTGGTAACCTCACAAGTTAATTTGGCTTGATTCAGAGCTTAAATCTCTGTGAGATGGGAAGGTGTTCCCTTCAGACCAATAGTTTAGGAGACTCTGAACTTGTGCATATTTCCTTAACCAAAAACCCGACTAAGAGCGGGGATCACAGCCCAAGAGTTATATGAAGATCCACGTGACCTAGGTCTAGGAGCCTTGGAGCTTGAGGCTTTGATATGTCAAATTTCATGATAGTCAAGTTGAACCCTGGAATTTATATGGAACGTCAATCTATGAACAAAGATAGAGGGTGGGGAATCATTGCGGAGCGCGAAGGTGAAAATAGCGGACGTGCTAGTTCGTGACCCATAATTCACCCTTGTCATTGATCTCGATGGGCTAGAAGATCAACGATCCTGGTTAGACTAGACTCAAGCGATCACTTTCCAGATTGCAAAGGTCTAAATATCTTGTAAAGAGCACTCATTTTGGGGCCCCACAATTTCTGTGAACCATCGATTGTTGTTGACCTTCGATCTGAGTTTGATGCGATCCCTGAAATGCAAGGAGCGCGTGGGACGGTGAAATATTCAAGGGGATCAATATCATAATAGATAACAAGAGAGGAGACACTAGACGAGGGCATAATATCGAAAGGAGGCACAAGAACCAAAAAGGGAGTGAAAAGAACACAACATGAAGAACCAGAATGCAAGCTTGATGCTGAGGAAGCATCTGATAAACCTCACAGGGTCGCTATGATAGAGAGAGTCTCTATGAGAGATGGCATAAATTCCCTAGTGATATCATGGCTTGGCATGGGGGTGGCCATAATGCTAAGAATGAATGTCTCTGAGCCTATGGTTGGGTGGAAAGGAACACACCCACAGTGAGTTAGTTGGCTGCAACCTGTAATAGAAAAGTATTCTCATACCCTGTGTAATTGAGTTGTAACTATGTAATAAAGTTGGATATCCTCTGAATGACTCAGGGATATGCATGTGTATTTAATGATTATATTGTATCTCGTTATTCTATCTTAAGTTGTTTATTTAAGTAAGTATGGAATTTTCTGATTTGTATACGTAAATGACCAAGCCCTGTGGTGGCTTAAGTTAAAATAAGTGGACTATGATTTTGTCGACCTTGGCCACGGTTTTCAATGGGTGCACGTTGAGACTCCCAATTGCCCAGAGTCTCTAGGACAATGGAGTCTGTTAAGCTCAAGAGAGGTAGTGTTGATATAAACGGAGTCTCTATGAGGCGGGTAGAGGTCAAGAACCTATTAAGTCCTAGAGTTGAGGAATGAACATAAGGGGTGCGTGGAAGAATTCTTCCAAACATTACATTCAAGAGAAAGAGAACAAAGCTCTTAAGCCTTTCAGAGCTAGCAAAAATCAGGAAGAATAGCGAGACTCAAGTATCAAAAGGGAATATCCTTTTGTTTGGAAGATGAATGGACAAGATCCATTTGAGAGGGTCCAAGTTCTATCATGACTGTTAGATTTGAGAAGGAGCGCAGGCGTTAACGCCTCAACTCCTTCAGTCTTTGAAAGTTTGACTAATGTTGGTAATCATCATGAAGGGGACAGATCCTCTAAATTCCAAAACTTGAAGTCGCGATGCGATTTGGATTGTAGATCTAAGGATCTATCAGGACCCACCTTGACTGTCAGATCTGTGAGTTTGAAGTTCACGCGATAGAAGAATCACGCGTTGGTGTGACTAAAAATTCAAAACCTGAAGTCGTGATGTGACCTAGACCATTGGATCGAGGAAATTCATGGACCATTGATCTGACATGAGTGGATTTCATAGAAAAGAGGAAAGAAATCTTCCCACTTCACGAAACGCAAAATCCTGAAACACGAAGTCTCGATTCACGAAGAGGTGAGCTAGCGTTTGAGTCTGCGAAGTGTGAAGTCCCAAAACGTTCAAAAGTGGGCCCTAGGTCATAGATGGAGGTCACATCATTGGATAATAAGGGAAGGATCTAGTGCTCTTTAGGCTCTAGTTCATAATTTGAGAAGTCGGGAGAGTCAGGTGACTCACAGCAGAATACCCGAAGTTGCGAAGTTGTGAAGCGCCTTTTGATTAGGCATGTGGTCACAACATGAGGTCATATGAAGGAAGGGGCTAGCATGAAGAGCTAGCACCTTTTGTTCAGATCCTTCAAAGGGTCCAGGAAAGAGCCCTTGGGTTTGGAAGAACCTGCAATGAGAAGAAAGGGGAACCTAGAGAGAGTTAAGGAAAGCGTAATTTTGATGCCCCACCCCTTAAAAGAGCACTTAGGGGTTGGGAGTGTTAAAAATTGGTATCAGAGAATGGTTAAAACACTCGGTCTGCTTGGGCTCATGGATGAGTCACTTAAAAATTCAATTTGGAGTACTTTTAAAAGAGTGACGCTCTACCTTACCTGTTTCTTAAAAGTTTGGTTGAAAATGTTATTAAAGAAATAATGAAACTTTCTATTGTGTGTGTATATTTAAGAAATTAAACTATGTATTTTTCATGAACTAATAGACTGTTAGCTAACAGTAAGTGTGCTTTTCAACACTCGAGCAGTCAATAAATCACAAGAAAACTTCAAGAATAAAGGATGGTTACATGTCATGAAGTGGCAGATCGCTTCCATAATAGAGACGAAGAATATGACAAAAGGAGGGCGGTGAAAACCCCTCCATATCTGGTCGAAACTTTAAGGATCCCCAGGGTTGAATTATAGAGTTTCAAGGCTCATAATGAGAGATTTATAAAGGAGAAAGAAAAACAAAAAGAAATTAACGCAGTATTGTTGTAGAGCTTGTCCGACATACAGAGGCAACTACAACATGAACCCGCAACCAGTCATGTGGGTCGACGACATAAGAAGAGAGGTCGAATTCCACCTGAGATTCGAAAACATGACTCCATAAGTGACCACACTGGGAGAAGCGCCTTGAATAAGGCCCAACCTGGAGGCAGGGGACACTCATCGGTAGAGTCCTCTGGAAAGGAAGATGGAAAATCCAAATGATCTTCTAGTAGTAGAGCAAGATCACATTTTCAAAGGAAAGGAAAGAAGTGTAAGCGTTCCAAAAATCACGATCCTAAAGAATTCAAGAAAGCCAAACCACCCTACTTCGATGGATATATTAGCAATGGAGAAGAGGCTGAAGTTTGGCTTCTTGGTTTAAAGAAATACTTCAGAGTCCATGACTACTCTAAAAACTTGAAGGCTCGAATAACCATCTTTAACCTAAATGGAAATGCTTCCATTTGGTGGGAAGACCTTAGGAATGTAAAAGGAGTCCATGAGAAGGAATTTTCATGGAAACAGTTTTAGAAATACTTCAGGAAGAATTATCTGTCAAATAAATAAATGGATGGGAAGACTAAGGAATTCTATGAACTCAGGCTAGAGAAACTCACCATAGATGAATTTGTCAATAAATTCCTTGAACTACTGAGGTATGTACCCTACATAAAATATGAAAAATAAAAAATGAAGTCGTTCATTAGTGGGCTACCTCAGACCTACCAGGACAGGATTGAGTTCAATGAACCAAAGACCTTAGAAGGAACTATCTAGAAGGCGAGGTATTGTTATGAATAGTTTGGGAGTAAGAAAAGACCTCATGAGGACTGGAAGAAGAGGAGTAGTTCGGGATTCCAGAAGAAGGGGTTTAAATCCTCAAGATTTAAGAACTATGGAAAATATTCTAAAAGGATCCTTCCTACTAGAAGTATATATCAGAAAAAGTTCTCCTCTCAAAGTGGAAATAAACCTTTTAAGACAGTCCCAGAAAAGACCGATAACCTAAAGAAGGAACCCTTAAAATGTTGGGGTTATGTAGAAGATCATCGATTGAGGAAATTCCCACAAAGACAACAGAATAGTAAGAGAATCTACAATATGAAATAAGCTATCACTATCAATGATGTGTCTAGGAGCATGCCACGAATCTATGCAGCCTTGGACAATAATCATGTCGACCACCAAGCTTTAGTAGTGGAGCTAGAAGGCATGATCGCCAATCATCTAGTTTCTATTTTAATTGAGCCAGGTTCTAATTTGAGTTATGTGTCCCCTCAGACTGTTGATAAGTGTAAACTGCAACCAATTAGACATGTTAAAATGTGGTTCGTTTGATTAGCCACTGGGACCAAAAGAAAGGTGTCAAAGGTCATACCAACCTGTCAATTCTTCATTGGTGTATTGCCCATCCGAGTCACCCTTAACATACTTCCCTTGGGATCTTATGACTTGTTGATTGGTATGGATTGGTTGGCTTCTTATAAAATTAAATTGGAATGCTATCATAAAAATTTATAATGTGTAAATGAAGAAGGGAGAAAAATGACCCTCCAAGGGATTCAGAAGCCTATCTCAGTGAGACAAATATCATCCCTTCAAATGAAAAAGTATTGCAGAAAGGGGTGTTCCTTATATGGCACACAGGTATTGAAATATGTTGAGAATGACAAAAGAAACCTAGAGGAACACCCCATATTAAGAGAATAGAAGGACATGTTCCCAGAAGTGGTACCAGGTCTACCTCCGAGAAGGGATATCGAATTCTTGATAGAACTTACACCATGAGCAGTACCAACATCTAGAATTCCATATAGGATGAGCACACCAGAGCTAGTTGAGCTCAATCTACAGCTAAAGGAGATGATGGACAAAGGCTACATATGACCCCATGTATCTCTGTGGGGAGCGCTAGTCTTGTTTGTAAAAAATAAATATGGCACACTCCGACTGTGCATAGATTACAGACAACCATAAAGAACAAGTACCCCTTACCAAGAATCGATGACCTATTCGAATAATTTGGAGGTACTTCCATATTCTCTAAGATCGACTTAAGGTATGGCTACCATCAATTTCGAATTAAGGATGAAGACATCCACAAAGAAACCTTCAGGATGAGGTATGGTCACTATGAATTCATGGTGGTGTCGTTTGAGTTAAACAATGCCCCCTCCACTTTTATGTTCTCGATGAATAATGTACTCAACAAATTTCTGGACAAATTTGTATTGTTTTTCATTGATGATATCCTAATCTACTCCAAGAATAGGGAGGAGCACGAAAAGCATCTTAGACTCGTACTTCAAGTACTAAGAGAGCATCGGCTCTATGCTAAGTTTAGCAAGTGTGACTTCTTTCAGAAGAAAGTCCATTACCTAGGCCATGTCATTTCTAAGGAAGGGGTGGCAGTGGACCTAGATAAGATCAGGTCTATTATGGAATGGCCTACTCCAAAGGAGGTATCAGATATCATATCCCTCATGGTCTTAGAAGGATACTATAGAAGGTTCATAAAAGGGTTTTCCAAGATTGGTTGTCTAATCACTGTCCTTCAGAAAAAGGGGATCAAATTCATTTGGACATCAAAATGTGAAGAAATATTTCAGGAACTGAAATACCTCCTGACCCATGCACCCATGCTGAAGATTGCAGACTTGGATAATGATTTCCCCACGTGTACAGATGCATGCAAGGAAGGAATCAGAGGGGTCCTTATGCAAGAGGGACGTGTAATTTTCTACGCGTCTCAGAAATTAAATGAGCATGAGAACAATTATGTGACCCATGAATTAGAGTTGGCTTCCATAGTACATGATTTAAAAATGTGGAGGCAGTACCTCTTGGGAAGGAGATTTGTGTTTATGAAAGACCATTGTGGGTTGAGGCACCTGTTTGATCAACCGAAACTCAATGCTAGGAAAGCTAGGTGGATGTCTCTCCTAAGTTAATTCAAATTCGAAATCAAACACATAAAAGGAAAGGAAAATAGGGTGGTCAGTTCCCTTAGCAGAAGTATAAAAATGATTCATCTAGCAGCAATAAGCACCTGAACTGGATGTTAGGGAAAGAGTAAAAAATGCACAAGAGACAAATGTTTTCTTCAATACCGTGACTTCATACCTAAGGCAAGAGCCTACAGGGCTAAAGTATGAAGGCTACCAGATGCTCGAGGAAGAGGTTCATAAGGCTAACAGATTGTATATTCCAAACCGTGACAACTTGAAGAGGTTCATAATGGATGAACTACATAAGAGACCATATACTGGTCACCCAAGATATTTGAATATGATCACGACCACTAGGAAACAATTCTATTGGCATGGAATAAAGAAAGACATAGCTAACTATCTAGCTAAGTCCCTAGAATTATAGCAAGTTAAGTCAAAACACTGACATCCAGTAGGATTGTTACAACCCCTACCAATCCGAGAATGGAAATGGGAAACCATCTCCATGGATTTCATCACCAGATTACCAAAGTCGACCAAGAAAAACGATGTCATCATGGTCATGGTGGACAAACTAAGTAAGTCTTCCCATTTCGTACCTTTCAAATCAAACTACAAAGCCATATATATTGCCAACATATTCATGAAGAAGATATTTAGACTGCACAGTATGCCCAAAGAAATTGTATCTGACTGAGATACCAAATTCCATTCAAGCTTTTGGAAATCCCTAATGGTTGGTTTTGAGAAAAAATTGTTGTTCAACACAACTTATCACCCTCAAACTGATGGACAGACAGAAAGAGTGAACCAAATAGTAGAATACATGCTAAGGATGCATGTAATTCATCAGCCTAAGAAGTGGGAAGACTACCTACCATTGGTAGAGTTTTCCTACAATAACGGTTATACGGAATCCTTGAAGATGTGCCCTTTTGAAGCCCTCTACGGTAGACAGTGCAAGATTCCAATTAGCTGGAATAACCCAGTGGACAAAATTACAATTGCACCCGACATGATGAAATAAATGGAACAACAAGTAATTCAGATAAAGAAAAGTCTGAAGATTGCTCAGGATAGATAGAAAAGTTATGCCAACAGGAAAAGAACTCTGTTAGAGTTCAAGATCGGAGACCATGTCTATCTCAGAGTTACACCCAGGAAGGGTTCCCTGCGAATGGGAGCCTGTGCCAAATTGACACCTCGGTATTGTGGACCCTTTGAAGTATTAGATAGAGTGGGACCTGTAGCCTATAGGATAGCACTTCCTCCCACTGTAAAGGCACATAATATTTTTCATGTTTAATTATTGGAGAAATATGTACATTATGCTAATCATATAATTGATTGGTCTATGATCCAGGTGGAGCCTGAGGGAGAATTCCTACCAGAACCCCAATGCATATTAGAAAGGAAGGAAACCTCACTTAGAAATGGAACCATTGCATAGGTCAAGGTGCAGTGGAAACACTTTGGCCCAGATGAGGCTACATGGGAAATGGAGGATGCCATGAGACATGCATATCCGATTTTGTTTACTCAAGTACATACATGTCATGTTGATCGATAGAAAAACGAGGATGATGTTCCTTTAAGGGGGAGGGAATTGTAACACCCTGTTTCCCCCAGTCTGTAAATATAACTATATTGGCCAAGGAACTATGGAAAACCCAAAAGTGTGAATGTTTGATTCTATGGACCTTTGTATAAAAGGTTGATGAATGTAAATTTTGTTATTTTAATAGAAAATGGTTACGTGTTGCATGACTACTGAAAGAAGGGATGTGCTAAGAGAAAATCGCAGACGCTATGAAATGTGGTGGAGGGGACCTGGAATGGTTGTGTTAACCTCCACTGAAGCAATACCATGCTGGAATTAATTACTCAGATCAGAACAACCCTCTGACCCATGAAAGAATTTAGTCGGGATGGTAGGTGGGAAGACCTCCTTAAGAGTTAATGAGGGGATGGGGAATACCGCCTGTTGGCGATGGAAGTCACTCCCGGATTGCTATCAGGGGCAGAGCCCGACGCGCATCAGTTTTATGTCATGGTTTTTCATAGATGGGTGATCGAATGGTAGGAAACTCAAAACAATAGCGTTCCAACTCTGAAACTAGGCCAGGTATGCATGAGCAAGTGAGGTCTTGCGTAAACTTCAGACAGTGAGCTGTAGTAAAGGGTGAACAGGTGGAAGACTTATATAAGAGAAAAGTAGAGGTCTGTTATTAACATCAGGTTCCTAACATGCTGAGGAAAAAGATGTCCAAATGCAATATCATCTTACATTCAAACACAAGGCCAAAGAATGCAATAATGCAACAATAAATAATTTATCATAGCAGAACTACAATAATTCGCACGAGTCGGTCGTTCACGAACTCTCTTAGCATAAGATGAAAACTAGACGAAGTAAGAAGAACTGTCTATCATAAAACAAGAAATCTCATATACAGATGCATAAACTGAAAGCTAGGATAGCTGCCAAAACATTACAGTAGGGAGCTCTTCTCTACCATCGATCATTACAAAATGGAAAAAATTCCTACATATACTCTCCCCTTCTTTTCGCCCAGCAGAAGCGTCTCAGAACTTTCAATGAGTGATGTCTCCTCAATCAAATTTGTCCTTTGTTCCCCTATCATACACCTCTTTAATTCAGCATGGCTCACGCTAGGGGGTAGCTGAGCCCTTTGAATGTTGAATTGGCGTGTGCAGGTTCCTATGGCGAGTTGAATACTCGGCGTGGCCTTCCTGAAGAGAACCGGTACAGGGGACCCTCCCGGGTAGACTTTCGGTCGGGACCTCCATACTCTGCAATAAATAAGCGAGGTGAGATTTGAGCCACCCTCTCTTTTCTTCATTAATCTCCAGCAGGTACTGGGATTTAGCTCACGTCGAATGGGAATTTGGAACATCACCATGGCTTCCTTCTACGATTTAGCTCGACATTTCGGGGCTTGAGTGGCCAAATGACAAACATAAACGCCCCTTCCCCAGGCCTCCTTCTTAATGACCAGGCGCAAAAACCATGGGCCCGATTCTGGGCGCCATCGGAAATTCGGGGTTCTGTATTTCAAAATTCAAGAAACGAGGGGTGCCCACTCCTCGAAACTCCGATACTCGATATGTCGACCGGATGCTACCTGTCCCAGTTGGATCAGACGGTCCAGATTTTCTTTGAATCGCTGGCACTGTCCTTCGTGCTAAACCCCGGGCAACTTAATGGCCTCGAAAACCCGATGACCGTCGATCTGTTTTTATGGATGGATCTCGGCCATCGACAAAAAAAACTACGCCCGCTCGCTTGACTTGCTACTAAAAAACGGGATTCTCTGGTGCAATGCTCGGGTGCTTCTCGTGCAAACTGTAGACCTGGGTACGCCTAATTCTGAGACAAGAAATATCGCTAACACCGCCCATCCGTAAGGGTTCCAGACCTAACCACAGACTGGGAATTCAAGCCACATGCAATCTTATTGAGGAAGGTAAGAAAGGAAGTGTGGTGGGCAGAGGAAGACCTGCGGAAAAATGCAGAGATGAGAGCGGAAAATATCAGGTGCGAGGAAGGACTGAAGGAGGAACAATGAGTTATGATCACAGAAAAAAGAGAATGAGCCAGGAGAAGGAGAGTAACATTTTTCCTTATCTATTTATGTATTGGGAGAAGGAGAGTAACCTTCGTCCCTAAATTTCGTTGAGCTGGAAGTAAGATATTGAATCTCAAAGCATCGTGTCTTAAGCTCAGGGGTGGCTAGTGATAAATACATTGGGAGTTACTGAGCCTATGGTTGGGTGGAAACGAACACCCATTTCAACAGTCGCATCACAGTCTATGGTTCTGATAAGTTTTTTCTTGCCTTATGCTTTGAATTTTAAATAATGGATGCAAGTGAGTATTTACATGTCTATAAAGGGTTCTTTATTTGTATTAAATGATTAAGTTATGGGTATGCATTCTCTCCCTTAAGAACCTATATTTCTACTTGATTTTCTATACGCCCCAGTTTAATCACTCGAAGGCGCTTTCCCCAGGAATTTACATCACCATTCTGGAGTCGGAGCAAACCTCTGGGCATATCTACCGATTTGGTAACCTCACAAGTTACTTTTCCTTGATTCAGATCTTAAATTTTTGCACGTTGGGAAGGTGTTCCCTTCAGACCAGTAGTCTAGGAGACTCTGAACTTGTGCCTATTTCCTTAACCAAAAACCCCACTAAGAACGGATTTCATAGCCCAAGATTTATATGAATATCCACATGACCTGGGTATAGAAACCATGGAGCTTGAGGCTACGAGATTTCAAATTGCACGATAGTCAAGTTGAACCCCACAATTTCTATGAGCCATCGATCTATGAATGGAGATCGAGGGCGGGGAATCACTACGAAGCACGAAGGTGAAAATATCGGATGTGCTAGTTCGTGGCCCATAATTATCCCTTGTCATTGATCTCGATGGGCTGGAAGATCAATGATTATGTTTAGACTAGAATCGAGCGAGCACTTTCTAGATTGCGGAGGTCGAACTCTCTGGTAAATAGCACGCATGTTGGGGCCTCGCAATTTCTGTGAACTGTCGATCGTCACTGACCTTTGATCTGCGTTTGACGCGATCCCTGAAACACAAGGAGCGCATGGGATGGCAAAATATTCAAGTGGATCAAGCTCAGAAGAGATAGCGATAGAGGAGACATCGAACGAGGGTGTAAGCTCGAAAGGAGGTGCATGAACCAAAAAGGGAGTGTAGAGAACATGACCTGAAGAACCAAAATGTGAGCTTGATGTTGAGGAAGCATATGATAAACCTCGCAGGGTCTCTATTACAGAGAGAGTTTCTCTGAGAGATGGAGTAAATTCCCTAGTGATATCATGGCTTGGCATGGGGGTGGCCAGAGTGCTAAGAATGAATGCCTCTAAGCCTATGGTTGGGTGGAAACTCACACACCCACAGTGAGTTAGTTGGATGCTACCTGTAATATATAAGTATTCTCATACCCTGTGTAATTGAGTTGTAACTATGTAATAAAGTTGGATATCCTATGAACGACTCAGAGATATGCATGTGTGTTTAATGATTATACTGTATCTCTTTATTCTTGCTTAAATTGTGTATTTAAGTAAGTATGGAATTGTCTGATTTGTATACGTAAATGCCCGAGCCCTGTGGTGTATTAAGTTAAAATAAGTGGACTGTGAGTTCGTTGACCTTGGCCATGGTTTTCACGGGTGCACGTCGACACTCCTAGTTTCCTAGAGTCTCTGGGAGGGTGGAGTCTATTAATCTCAGGAGAGGTAGTGCTTATATGCAAAGAGTCTCTATGAGGCGGGCAGAGTTCAAGAACCTCTTAAGTCCTAGAGTTGAGGAATGAATGTAAGGGGTGTGTGGAAGAATTCTTCCAAGCATTAAGTTCAAGAGAAAGAGCACAAATCTCTTAAGCCTTTCAGAGCCATAAAACGCAGGAAGAATAGCGAGACTAAAGTATCAAAAGGGAATATCCTTTTGTTTGGGAGATGAATGGACAAGATCCATTTGGGAGGGTCCAAGGTTTTTCATGAACGTTAGATTTGAAGAAGGAGTGCAGGCGTTAACACCTCGACTCCTTCAGTCTTCGCAAGTTCGATGAATGTTGGTAATCATTGTGAAGGGGATAGATCCTCTTAAGTCTAAAACTTGAAGTCACTATGCGATATGAACCGTAGATCTAAGGATCTATTGGGACCCACCTTGACTGTTGGATCTATGAGTTCGTAGTTCGCGTGACAAGAGAATCATGTGTTGGTGCGACTAAAAATGCGAAACCCAAAGTCACGATGTGACCTAGATCATTGGATCAAGGAAATTCGTGGACCGTCGATCTGATGCGAGCGGATTTCGAGGATCAGGAATCGGGGAAAAGAGGAAATAAATATTTCCACTTCACGAAACACGAAATCCCGAAATGTGAAGTCCCAATTCACGAAGAGGTGAGCTAAATTTTGAGTCCGCAAAGTGCGAAGTCCCAAAACGTTCGAAAGTCAGCCCTGGGTCATAGCTGGAGGTCACATTAGTGGAGAATAAGGGAAGAAGATAGTGATCGCTAGGTTGTAGTTCATAATTCGGGAAGTCGGGAGAGTTGGGTGACTCACAGCCAAATACCCAAAGTCATGAAGTCGCGAATAACCTTTTGATTAGGACTATGGTCACATCTTGAGGTCATATGAAGGAAGGGGCTAGCATGAAGAGCTAGCACCTGTTGTTCAAATCCTTCAAAGGGGTCAGGAAAGAGCCCACGGGTTTGGAATAACCTGCAATGAGAAGAAAGGGGAACCTAGAGAGAGTTAAGGAAAGAGGAATTTTGATGCCCCACCCCTTAAAATAGCACTTAGGGGTCGGGTGTGTTACACCATAAGGCAAGGAGATACCCGTGAAGGTTTAAAGGATGAGGTCAGGTTGTTCTGCACATCCCTCCTTGAGTCACCCAACTCTTGTGAGGGCATCCATCCCATGACCCATTTCTAAGGCCAAAAATATAAATGCCACACTTTGACCGAGGTACCCAGTGACCAAACATAGGACATCCACCCAATTGGCGATTGTGGGCTGCAATCACACCTTGATCAAATTTTGTGTGGCTATTGGGAAATATCGCCAACTCTTTCAAGATATGAACTCTCTACCCCTCATTATAACTAATTGTTTCAACCTTCACTAGTTCCTCTTCTAGTGGCTTCAGACCCCACTATTGAGTGTTATTGGAAGGCCTAGTGCTATTTGAGAGGAAGGACAGCACGTCTTTTAGGACCTGAGCATTTTTTTTTATTGTTCCCCCACGCGAACAAAATCCACCTATCCACATGCTTGTTTGTTTACAGTTGATTCATGTATGATGTTCATTTGATTACATGCAATTGTTTGTTATATTATTTTGTAAAGGTCACAAATATCTTGTTCATTTATTTCTCTCTTGTCACCATTTTCACACATTCAATTTGCTAGTCGGAAACCATAGGGGAACCACAGAATCACCATCATTCTAGATGCTTGCAGAATCTCCCTCCTATTCAAGGAGGAGTCCCTAGTCTTGCCAACTCACCAACTCAACCATCTCACATCCTCGTGAGTTCTATTGTTTTGGGATCAACTTACTTGGTTCCACTTTGCTTGGGTCCAATTTCCAAGGCCATCCATATATTATTTCTTCTTCACAAAGAGGCGGGGGTTAAAATTCTTCTCAAGAGAGAAGAACCACCCCACCAAGTCCCTCTCAAGGGACAGGTCCATTATCTACACACATGATGGTTGGAACTCATCCTCCACCAAATATCCTTATGCCATACCTAGAATCCATTAACATTCTTGATTTATCCAAACTCATGAATGATCCCATTTTTCATGATCCCACTTGGCCCAATATGCCTACAAAATTGCCTTCTGACATTCTAAAGTTTGAAGGAAAACCAGGGGACGATCCCGCCAACCATGTTATGATCTTCCACTTATGGTGCTCTTAAAAAAAAATCATGGATGATTCCATCCTCTTAAGGTTGTTTCAATGAACTCTCACTGGTTCCTTAGCCAAATGGTATGTGGACAAAAAATCAGGGTCCCATGTGACCTCTGAATCATTGGCCAGGGCCTTTTTGTCCTTTTTCCAACAACCAGTTCATCATGATACTAGATTAGAAATTCTCTTGGATTTCAAACAAACTACCGCTATCCATATCGATGACCACATCCATGAATGGCGTCGACGTCGTATTTTGTGTAAAGAAGAAACTACCAAAGAACAACTTCTTGATTGGTTTCTCAAATCACTCCTCTCTGTTATTCCCAAGGATGTAGCATCCACTTTTCCTCAGTCAGAAGAGGAAGAAATCAACAAGGCCCAACAATTTTACCTCATCTATTCCCAGTCAAGTTACTTGTACATAGTCTCATCTATTCCTAGTCAAGTTACTTGTAAATAGTCTCATCTATTCCTAGTCAAGTTACTTGTAAATAGTGTTACCTGATGCACCCAGACCCATACCATTTGGCCGGGACAAACCTAGGATGTCCCACATTGCAGATGGTTTGATTAGTTCTATGACACACCACAACCTTTATAGACAACCATAACCTATTTATGGTGCACCTCAATATCCACAACCATATGGAGGGACTTCTTATTAACCTCCCCGCCACTCACCAACAGTCATATCATGTTTTCCCCCCTTAGTCATTGGGGGAACCCCCAACGGTACCCAAGATGCATCTGGTCTCCAAATCAAGTATAGGTCCACCCCCAACCCCTACATGTGACCATAACAGTTGTGGAGGTACTTCAATTTTCTATACACCATATGGATCGTCTCCACAAAACAATGCATATTTTGCATTTCCTGGTCCTCCCCAATTGGTTTCTCCTCCACCAGGGAAACCACATGCCAACGTTAACTTTGTTCATCCCTTTTCCATTCAACAGGTTCAAAATTTTGAACAATTGAATATGGAAAATCTGGCCCATCATTTGAATAATGCCAAGAAGAAAGGAAAAAACCGAAACAATAACAACCCGAGACCAGGAGGAAATAACCCCCAATAAAATCGTTTCGCTGGGGGCAATCAGAATCAAGACAACCAAAACCACCAAGGGGGAAACAATAACAATCAACCATGACAAGGGAGGAACAATAACCTTAGAGATAACTTCAATTTCACTCTATGTGGAAAGTATGGACATTATACTCACCACTGCCCCCAAATTGTCGATTTCAAACAGATGAAAGCATCCATGAACACAAAAAACCATCCAACACCACCTGCCCCTCATCAGGCCCCACAACATTATTTGCAACCACCACCTCCAATGATTTTTCAAAACCCTATTCCACACCAAGGCATAATGAATACCCAACAAGAAGTACACCCTACTACACCACCAATGCATAAATATAAAAACCCAGGTCCCCTTCAACATGGAAATTTGAGGATCACAATAAACTCCTCACCAGTGAAGAGGAGATTATTCGACAAACATGTATTATTCAATACGGAATGCCTCCAGACTCTACACCAACCACCTCAGAAGTATCTCCCATTCCATTAGGACAACCATTTATGATTCCACGCCCTAACACTGAACCAAAACATAATATATGTCACCTTTCGTTACAACAAAATGTAAATAACCCTCATGCTAGGGCATCACACAATTATAGTCTAGTTAACGACTTATCATAGTCCCCTGTAGCCACATCTGTATTAGAGGTCCTCCAAACCTGTCCCTTTCAGCGAAAATCCTTGATTTATGCCTTGGCGACAGTCAACCCAACTGATACGCGACTCATCACCTTTGATCTCGATAACAGACAACCACACCTCCCCACCCTGGTAGTTTTCCAGATACCAGTTCAGATATGAAACATCACATTTCATCGATGCATCAATGATGAAGGTGCATCCACATGCATCATGTCCAAAGTCGTATGGAAGAAAATTGGCTCACCAAATATAGTACCATCCGCCATCACCCTTAGAGCTTATGACGGTTGACCATCATCCCCTGAAGGGCTCTTCCAAAATGTCCCCGTAGAACTTGGGGTTTAATATCCCTCGGCCAAACCCAAATGTAAATATAATCCAAGTATATCTAAGCTAGTGATCTGTTTAGACATCATGTTTGTAATACACCTTTCATGGCATGGTTCTTGCATATACTGCGCAGTAAAGGGATGTAATGTGCACATTTCTGAATACCGCTCATAGTAACTAAGGTGCACACAACCTTAAAGATAGAGGATACAGTGTGCAGTAACTAAGTGCGCGCAATATTAAGGTTAGCAAACATTTGTGTATATAATATGCATTATAGGCTGGTGAGCCAGTATTATAAGCCAGAATGCTTATGTCTTGGAATTAGGCCAGCGCACCTAGATGCTAAAGGCTAGAGCGCCTACTTTGTACATGACTCATGATTAATATAAAATACATCACTGCATGTAGACCGACCACGATAAAAGAGATGGGGGACTGAACTTCACTAGTTAGGGAAAGGGAGGGCCAAAAGTCAACGGAATATTATATTAATATTTCCTAAAACATAAAGTATGGATAATTAGTTTATCCTAAGTTCTAAAGTTGGGCACAAGTGGACAAAAATAACTTCTAATATGACAAGTGTCAATTTGGGGACATGTATTCATATCGTGGGGAAACTTAGCTCAGGGGGGGAGTTTCCTCACAGATACCTTACGAACGGGGGAAGGGGGACCATCAGGCTGACCATCACTTTTGACAAAGAGTTCACAATGATTCCAAAACACACTCAGTTATCTAGTCAATGAATCCATGACCATTTTGCTCATACATTCCATTATCCTTGAGACAGCCATTTCATCTTTCTGAAGCCTGTTTCCCCATCCTTTTTGGTTGGTGTACCTGGTTAGCTTGGAGCGGGATTGAAGAGGCGATTATCAGGCCCATGAGAAATTCTCTGAGCGAGAGAATTGTTGGGGATTGATTTTCATAGGTGATAAACTGCAGCTACAACGCTTTGAGACTTCTGGTCCGGCCTATTGTTGAAGCCCTGGAAGGGAAGTGGGGCAGCCGAGGGACTGTTGAGAAGAGAAGGGGAACACTTCCTTGTGTGGGATAGGCATGTGGGGAATGAGAGGCTATAGGTTGTTAGTTGAGTGATCACCTGAGATGGATTCTTTCCTATTGTCCATGAGCCTTAGCCTGGATAGGAATCCCTTTACCCTGGGTGGAGTTCAGTCCCAGCTCGAGGGTGATTCACTACTAAGAGTGACGAACAATGTAGTCTATGGCTGGGAGGTTCATGGACGGTCTGTAAGAAGTTGGTGACAGTCTTTCTAAGATAAGCACTAATTGAATGATATATGGATATGTTGTTTTGTTATTTACATGCCTATGTTACGATTTTATCATATATGTGACTATGATTGCTTATGTGCTTATGGGTAATTTCCTGTTATTTTAATATAAAATTTGTATGTTACAGAAAGTAATTGTTTGTTTATGTTTAGATGTAAAGCTTCCATGAGCATGCTATATGTATATGTTTTAGTTGCATGCAGTCTAAAGAGTAAGTTTAGGTGGCATTTCTTAGTTGACTACTGGGTATGCTACTGTATGTTCCATAGTATGGGAACAAAAATGTTCCCTAGATTAGCATGGGTATCAGAGCATGAGTGGTTTCTCTAGAGTGGCGTACCCTGGCCTCAGGTTGGTCGGGGGGATCGTTACAATATGGTGTCAGAGCCTCAGTTCAACACTGAGATTGGATGGGCCAAAAGGGTGCAATTGAAGTGAATATTCACAAAAAATTAACTTCCAAGTGACTAGAATTAGAGTCATAGAGTGTCCTTGGAAAAGGTTGGCGTACTGGTGCGCGTGGTAAATTTGGCACTGCGCGGGAAACTGTGGTGTTCCACTGTGCACGGTAAATTGTGGCGCCGCGCGGAAGATTATTATGTGTATATGCATGCGCTGAAATTAGCCTTGCACGGTAAGAACACACATAGTAAGGTGCACATGGGGTGTGCAAGTATTTCTTAACGCAGAGGAGTTTTGTTAGTATGCGCATAAGTATGAGTATAAGTTGTTTTGCGAGAGTGTATTCAGTAGTGTGCGCAAATATTTGAGTGCGAAGGAATATGTTAAACTTGACATGGTGCATGCATAGGAAAAAAATGCATGTGGAATATCGGTGTGCAGTATCGAAACTGTGCGCAGTGGATATTGGCACACAACGCCAGAGTAGTGCGCGTACGTAGTCGGTACGACGAAGAAAAAATGCACAGTAGATTTAGGTGCGCGGAGAAGCGTTTACCTTGTAATATTGCTATGCATGATAATATAAATGAACATGTCCAGTTAATGCGCGTGAAGTTTCTTGGAAGGCGAGGAGTCTGAGTTTAAATTGCATAATAATAAAATAAAAATAAACAAATAACCGCATTGAAGCATTAATTAAAAATAATTCCAAATTTTAATTTCTTTTGATTTAGGGAGATGAAAATAAAATATAAAATTACAAGAAAAACTTATTATAAAAGAAAACAAGAGTCATAACATCACCAGATAGAAATTGTAATAAAACAGTCTAAAATCTGTTTCTGTATTTATATAATCATATTAACCACAAAATTATAGAAGGGTGATGACAACAGTTAGCCTATTGTAAAAAGAGTCATTGAAGAACATGCCTATCATCTCTTGTACTCTTTACCTCTGCTACCGGCTGTTCAAAATTCGTTGAGACATGCTTATATTAGTTGAAGACTTACTTCATCTTAGTGATCTCTGCCTTTAAAGAAGAGTCTAACCAGACCGGTTGATTTTCTCCAACACTTTCGATCACTTCAACCATAGATTCCTCCTTCTTATGTCGCTTACTCCTTTTCTTCTTAGTGGCTGGCCTGTTGATGACTAAATCCTTTATAGTGGGATTTAGCCTCACTTCCAATCACAAGCCTATAACTGGATGTATGTGGAACTTAGTTGCTATAAGGTGTGCAAGGACCCTTTCCTCCTTATTCACAGGAAATCCTAGCATGTTGCTTGAATAACCAGTCTCACTCGACTTAGCTTTGTCCATGTATCTCAGGTTGGGGATACCGAAATGTGTCTTTACAAAGAGAAGGAAGTCGAGCAACTTGAAGATTACTACGGTTATGGATACGCATATATCTTCATACTTGGGGAGTGGTAATTATAGAATTACATTTATGAAGCACAGATAGATTACGTACAAAGAGTGTTGGGTTGCCATGCTCGACCAATCCATTTTGAATGATTAGCTTTTGAGTTCATTACATGGCGGCGTTCAGCTAATGTCACATGGCTGCGAAGTACTGAATGAATGAAGCAGGGTGATCTAACTAGCCATCACCCACTCCATGAGTGGTGGATTTGACATGTTGAGACACGTAATATCGCGTCTTGGAGAAAGTGGTTTCGACAAAACCACTTTCTTGCGCAAGTGTATCTTGGAAGGCACTGTGCGTCAGCGTTCTCGAGACTTGGATCTTATCTAGAATTGTCGTGGTGATAACACCAGGAAACCAGGAGTGATACTGCTGATGTGTATGTTGAATCGAAATGGTGCATATTCTCATGAATTTATGATTTGTTAGTCTAATTAGTTTCGATGACTACACGTTTTGCATAATTAACAACAACTCGGTCAGGTCAGACCAGTGCAGAGTCTGTAGGAATGGAAGAGGCACAAGGGAATTGCAGTCATCCATAGAAGAGAATAGGGATGGATGTCCATTTGGGCATGGAAGGAACGAACTCCAACGAACATGGAGAAGAAAGGAATGAAGATATGAATATGGCTGAGACCATTAAAAAATTGCAGAAGGATGTCCAAAGCCATAAAGCTGATAATGAAAGGCTTATGAAAGCCAAAGAGTAGTAGTATGACTTCAACATGAAGCTATTGGAAGGTCTGAACAAAATAGAGAAGAAATTGGTTAAGGAGAGTGACTCAAGTAGATCTGGAAGTCACAAACCTTCGGATGAGAAAAAGAGATCAGGAAATGTTAGAAGACACCACCATCACTCCCGAAAGAATTCCAAGAAAAGAGCAGGTAGCAGCGCAACTCCATCCCCTGTCAGACAACACAAGAGGTTTGGGGTGGATGAGCTATGAGGAGAAATGAACAAAATCAAACCTTCTACATTTGATGGTGAGCACGAGAAGGATGAAGATGCAGAAACATGGTTGTTGGGCATGAGGAAGTATTTTCAATTACACAATTATTCTTCCCATGCAGAGGGTAGAATTTCCATCTATCAACTCAAAGGAAATGCATCCATGTGGTGGGATCAACTTGTGCAAGCACAACACATTAAAGAGAAGAGTGTTACTTGGAGGAAATTTAAGAAGTATTTTGAGAAGAAATACTTGACTAAGAGGTATTATGACAAGAAAATGAAAGAGTTCTTTGAACTCAAACTTGAAAGTATGACCATAGATGAATATGAAAGAAGATTCCTAGAACTGTTGAAGTATGTCTCCTTCATCAAGGATGAGACAGTTAAAATTCAAAGGTATTTGACTAGATTTCCAACATTCATCAGTGACAAAATACAACATGATGATCCCAAGACATTGGAAGAGACCGTAAGGCAAGCTAAATGTTTATATGACCAGTTGAAAGCAAGACCAACTTTCCAAAAGGCTTGGGAAGACAATAAGAAATTCAAGATGGATCAGAGGAAGGAGGGAGATAAGCCACCATTCTTCATAAATAATCCACAATGGAAACAAACACACAAGGAAACTAGAGTGATTGACACAGGGAGTCAAGGGCCAAGACAACCACCTATGCAATGTTGGGGTTGCAAAGGAGACCATAGGCTCAGAGATTGTCCTCACAGAGGTGAAAAAGGTAGGGTTGTTTACAATGTACAACGAGCTGAGACAGTAGAGGACATGGGCAGAAATGTGCCAAGGATTTATGTATCCCTGGACAACAAGCAAGCATAGTATCAGTCCCACATGATTGAAGTGGAAGGTATGATCAACAACCAAACCCTTACTATTTTAATTGATTCAGGAGCTAGCCATAGTTATATAGACCCTAAGATGGTGGAAAGTTTTCAATTGCCAAGAAGCAAGCATGGGAAATCTTGGTTGGTGCAACTGGCTACAGGAGCCAGAAGAAAAGTTAATGAGATGGTTAAGTCCTGCCTCATAGACATGAATGGACTAAATACCAAGGCAGATTTGAACATCTTACCCTTAGGTTCCTATGACTGTTTAATTGAGATGGATTGGTTGGACCCACATCATTCTCTATTGAATTGTCATAACAAATCATTAACTTTCTTGGATGAATAAGGGAACCAAATGAAAGTGCAAGGAATTCCCAGGGCAGTAACCATTAGAGAAATTTTAGCGTTGCAGCTGAAGAAATGTTATAGAAGAGGATGTCAAATATTTGCAGCTCATATGGAGGAGACACCTAAAGACAATGTGCCAAATTTGGAGGATTATGCAGTCCTGAAAGAGTTTGAATATGTATTTAAGGAAGTAACAGGACTACCCCCAAGAAGACACATTGATTTCTCTATAGATTTGATGCTTGGAGCAGCACCAGTATCAAAGACTCCTTACAGAATGAGTATACCATAATTGAAGGAGTTGCAAATGCAGCTTGAAGAACTTTTGAAGAAGGGGTATATACGCCCAAGTGTATCACCTTGGGGTGCCCCAGTCTTGTTTGTGAAAAAGAAAGATGGAACGTTAAGATTGTGCATTGACTTCAGACAACTGAATAAAGTGACTGTTAAGAACAAATATCCTCTACCAAGGATTGATGACCTCTTTGATCAATTAAAGGATGCAAGGATATTTTCAAAGATAGATCTCAGATCAGGATACCATCAGGTAATAATTAAATAGGAATATATTAGAAATACCGCCTTCGGGACAAGGTATGGTCATTATGAGTTCACAGTGGTACCATTTGGATTGTCAACTGCACCAGTTGTTTTCATGTGCTTAATTAATGTTGTTCTCTGAGAGTATTTGGACAAGTTTGTCATTATCTTTTTGGATGACATTCTTATATATTCCAAGTCAAAGGAAGAGCATGAACATCATTTGAGGATGGTGTTGCAATTATTAAGGGAACATCAGTTGTATGCCAAATTGAGAAAGTGCTCATTTTATCAGAAACAAATTCATTATTTGGGGCATATCATCTCAAAAGATGGGATAGAAGTGGACCCCGAGAAGATTGAAGCCATTAGATAATGGTCAACACCAAAGAATGTGACAGAGGTCAGATCATTCATGGGCCTTGCAAGATACTACAGGAGATTCATTGGAGGATTCTCGAAGATAGCACACCCAATCACTTCCTTGCAAAGAAAAGGTATGAAGTTTCAATGGACGTCGGATTGTGAAAGGAGTTTACAACATTTGAAACAATTATTGACAAGTGCTCCAATACTAAGGATTGCAGACCCAAATGAAGATTTCATTGTATGCACAGATGCATGTAATGAAGGACTTGGTGGAGTCCTTGGCCAAAATGTATTTTTGATATGTTATGAATCAAGGAAGTTGAAGGAGCATGAAAGAAACTATGTCACTCACGATTTGGAGTTGGTAGCCATAGTGCATGCCCTAAGGAAATGGAGACACTACCTCATGGGAAAAATGTTTGAGTTAAGAACATACCACAATGGTTTGAAATATTTATTTGATCACGCAAATATAAATGCTAGAAAAAGCATATGGTTAGAATTTATAGGCAAATATAACTTTGATATAAAGCATATCAAAGGGAAAGAAAATAAAGTGGTTGATGCACTCAGCAGGAAGGTGCATGAACTATGTGCTACAACCATCATCATGTATCAAACTGATGTTAAAAGAAAAATTTTGGAGGCTGCAAATACAGATCTGTAGTATAGATAATTGGTAGCAATGCTACAACAGGGTAAGATACTTCGGAATATGGATATTTATAAGTTGGGAGTAGATGGAATACTGTTGCACAAGAACATAATTTTTGTACCAAATGTCCAAGACTTGAAACGTATAATTTTGCATGAGATGCATAATGCTCCTTATGCAGGGCACCCTGGATATCAAAAAAATGTAGCAGCGGTCAAGAGCCAATACTTTTGGCCAGGTATGAAGAGAGAAATTGCAGAATACATCGCTAGGTGTATGGAATGCCAGAAAGTTAAAACATAGCATAGGCACCCAACAGGATTGTTGCAACCTTTGCCCATTCTTGAATGGAAGTGGGAAGTGGTGACAATGGATTTTATTATGGGATTGCCTAGAATAAGAAAGCTACATGATTCGATTATGGTAGTGGTGGACAAGATTACAAAATCTGCCCATTTTATTCCACTAAAAACTACTCATAAGGAAACAGATGTCATTGATATTTTCATGAAGGAAGTGGCATGATTGCACGAAATTCCTAAAACGATTATGTCTGACAGAGACCCGAAATTCACCTCGCATTTCTAGAAGGGATTGTTCAAAGGATTCGGAACAAATCTGAACTTTAGTACATCTTATCATCTTGAGTCTGATGGATAGACAGAAAGAGTGAACAGGGTGATAGAAGATATGTTGAGAATGTATGTGATGGACAAACCATCGAAATGGGAAGAATACCTACACTTGGTCGAATTTGCGTACAATAATGGGTATCAGGCGTTAGTGAAGATGAGCCCATTTGAAGCACTTTACGGCAGAAGGTGCAAAACTCCAGTAAGGTAGGATAACCCAGCTGATAGAACAATAGTCGGGCCAGAATTGCTCAAGGAGATGGAGGACCAAATGTTAAAAATTAAGCAGACTTTGAAAGCTGCAAAAAAAAACCAAAAACATTATGCTGATAAAAATAGAATCCACAGAGAATTCAAAGTGGGTGATCATGTTTTCCTAAAAGTGAAAGCTAATAGGAGCTCCCTAAAGCTGGGAAGATGCGCCAAGTTAGCATCCAGATTTTGTGGACCATTTGAAATCCTACAGAGGATTGGTCCAGTTGCTTATATGATTGCATTGCCTGCATCTATGTCTATTCACAATGTCTTCCATGTATCATTGCTAAAGAAATATATACATGATGCTAATCATGTTATTGATTGGAATGTTATTTAGGTGGAGCAAGAAGGCACATTCCAAGTGCATCCGGTGTGCATCCTGGATTGAAAAATCAAACAACTCCAAAATTGAGCAATAGGGCTTGTAAAGGCCCAATGGACCTTGTACGGACCTGAAGATGCTACTTGGGAGCATGAGGATGCAATGCGGGCAGAATACCTGCATCTTTTTGAAGAATTTTGATAATTTTGTTGTATATGGGTACATGATTCACTGAGGACAGTGCATAAATAAGGGGAGGGAATTGTAATATCCCTCAGCCAAATCCAAATGTAAATATAATCCAAGTATATTTAAGCTAGTGAGTTGTTTAGACATCATGTTTGTAATACACCTTTCATGGCATGGTGCACGCATATACTGCGCAGGAAAGGGATGTAATGTGCACATTTATGAATACTGCACGCAGTAACTAAGGTGCGTGCAACCTTAAAGACAGAGGATACAACGCACAGTAACTAAGTGCACACAATGTTAAGGCCAATGAACCTTTGTGTATATAATATGCATTATAGGCTGGTGAGCCAGTATTATAAGTCGAAATTCTTATGTCTTGGAATTAGGCCAGCGTGCCTAGATGTTAAAGGCTAGAGCACCTACTTTGTACATGAATCATGATTAATATAAAATACATCACTACGCGTAGACCGACCACGATAAAAGAGATGGGGGACTAAAATTCTCCAGTTAGGGAAAGGGAGGGCCAAAAGTCAACAGAATATTATATTAATATTTCCTAAAACATAAAGTATGGATAATTAGTTTATCCTAAGTTCTAAAGTTGGGGACAAGTGGACAAAAGTAACTTCTGATATGAAAAGTGTCAAGTTGGGGACATGCATTCATATTGTGGGGAAACTTAGCTCAGGGGGGTATTTTTCTCACAGATACCTTACAAACGGGGGAAGGGGGACCATCATGTTGACCATCACTTTTGAAAAATAGTTCCAAAAAACACTCAATTATCCAGTCGATGACTCCATGACCATTTCACTCATACATTATGTTATCCTTGAGACAACCATTTCACCTTTTTGAAGCTTGTTTTCCCATCCTTTTTGGTTGGTGTACCAAGTTATCTTGGAGCGGGATTGAAGAAGCAGGTTGTCAGGCCCGTGAGCAGTTATCTAAGCGAGAGAATTGTTGGGGATTGATTTTTGTAGGTCCTAAACTACAGCTACATCACTCTAAGACTTCTGGTCTGGCTTGTTGCTGAAGCCCTGGAAGGGAAGTGGGGCAGCCGAGGGATTGTTGAGCATAGAAGGGGCACACTTCCTTGGGTGGGACAGGCATGTGGGGAATGAGAGGTTGTAGGATATTAGTTGAGTGAGCACCTGAGATAGAGTCTTTCCTATTGTCCATGAGCCTTAGCTTGGGTAGGAATCCCTTTACCCTGGGTGGAGTTCATTCCCATCTCGGGGGTGATTCACTATTGAGAGTGATGAACATTGTAGTCTATGGTTGGGAGGTTCATGGATGGTCTGTAAGAAATTGGTGACAATATTTCTAAGATAAGTACCAATTGTATGATATATAGATATGTTGTTTTATTATTTACATGCCTATGTTATGATTTTATCATATATGTGACTATGATTGCTTGTGTGATTATGGGTAATTTCTTGTAAATGATGCATATCAGTAATTATTGTTATTTTAATATAAAAGTCATATGTTACAGAAAGTAATTGTTTGTTTATGTTTAGATGTAAATATTTTGCGAGCATGCTGTATGTATATGTTTTAGTTGCATGCAATATAAAGAGTAAATTTAGGTGGCATTGCTTAGTTGAATACTGGGTATGCTACTGTAAGTTCTACAGTATGGGAACAAAAGTGTTCCCTAGAGTATCATGGCTTGGCCTGATGGTTGGGAATGTTATCGACTAGCGTCAGAGCATGAGTGATTTCTCTGGAGTGGCATACCCTAGCCTCAGGTTGGTCGGGGGGATCATTACATGGGGGAAAAACCATCCTCATCGACATTGAAGATATCGACACCCCACTTGATTACAATATATTTTTCATACATAGCTACATGTATGCTATGAATGCAGTAGCCTCTTCTATGTTTCGAACAATGATGTTTCCCCACAATGGGAAAATTGTCACCATAGAGCAACTTATACATTACGAGCCTAATCATTCTGCCAACACTGATAACATTCTCCCCATTATCCACACTAACTCAGACGCTTATTCGTTCATCGACATGGATCACAAAATTTTCAAGGACCCATCCTTTTTGGGGGCATATCATGGAGCACCACCTCTCCTACACCCTTCAGCATAAGTGTGTGTAGTATCTTCTAATGGAACATATATCAAAGACACTACTCCTCCCACCGAGGCCCCTCCTCACATTGAAGTTCCACCAGTTGGAGAACTATTACCTTAGGAGTTCCTTGAGCACCCTACTATACCACTTATCCCTGATTCCCCCACCCTCCAGGGGAAAATCCTGGTTTGGTAGATAGTCCCTCAATCCATTACCCAAATTCCCTTCTTCTACCCCCCACCTGGAGTCCCATCATTCCAGGTAGCTACAACCCTTACTCTTCCTAAGATGGTTCTTTCCATCCCTATGCGATATCTTCCCCAACCCGCGATGGTTCCTCAACCATATCTCCCTCCTCAGACATAGGGAATACTGATGCAGATCCTAGTACAAGCTCCTGCCACATCACCCTCACCCCCAACTATTGGCACCACTTCCACTATTGGGGGCAGATGAAGGACGAACGATCCCATAGCTCCGCTCCCTCCCCAAGCTCAACCTCCATGCGCACTATGTGAAAGAGAAGGATACCCCACTAATAGATGTCCTACTCTTCTTGAGTTATGCAATCTGATCCAGCTCCCTAGAGCAACCCCACTGCTTGCTACTCCACCAAGTACATCCACTGCTACTACGGAGTCCTCAATGACATGCAATAAAGGGTTACGAACCAAATTTGTTGTGCCATATGCTCAGAATATGGCCACTACACTCATCATTTCCCAAATCTATCTCAATATCGCCAAACCTTAGCCGCAGTACGCCAAACATATTGACCATATCCCTCTCATCCACTCTCTATTGAGGCTCACATTACTGATATTCGATATATCTCGTCGTCAGTACCCGAGCAAACGAGGCACCATCCATAGTATTGACACATTTTCTTTATGACTAGCGGGCCCTCACACCCTGCCCACGATATCCCCTCTACATGCTCACCACTTGAAGACAATCACACTTACCCATTGACAGTTCCCCCTATCACCTCCCAGGATACTCTATATTCTCACACTTTCCATTGTGACAAATATATCCTAGAGGAACTCACTACCCCTGATTTCCCATGTAATGTGCTCCATCATCAAGTACTTTTCCGCTAACAAGAGGTATTTCACCTTCCTAACCTCACGTACAACCCTCCGTACAGTCCCTAGCCAACCTCCCTAAAAATAACCCAATGCGGGATGATAAGGTCACTAACCTATCTCTCACAACTCCCGAATCGGTAACCCCAAGCTCTCGCAATCTTGAAATCTCCTCATAGCTATCTCACCAGGTCACCAATAATGTCAGTGCAAATGAGGTGGCATTGTGGTCCCACCATCCATATATAGGCCCTTTTTACCAACTTCCACATTCTGTTACAGGAGCCTAGAGCTTTCATTTTCCGATCCTTTCTCAGCCACGGGATCCTAGTCCCACCATCTACACATTAACATTCCCCAGGTCATCATTTTCACTTGGCCCTGGAGGATCATTTTTTGCACGCCACGTTTAGGTACACATGCTCACTTTTAGTTTTAATCAAATAGCTATCATATATTCTTTATCATCAGATATTGTTCACGTTGAGTATTTGGTTTTTTGTGTGCAAGTACTTGTTCTGCAAGATTTCATCCCCTTCAGATATATGTTTAACACTGACATGTAATTGTTCCCTCTGTAAATCAATTTCATATCCCAGTCACACCCTTTGACATTTACATTTAGGGTCCCTACATTCGGCTCTACAATATCATCACCTCTACCACATTTTTTGGTACTGTCATCTGATAACATTCTCCCCGACATGAGTTGTCCCATTCATAGTTCACCTTGGCAAATTGACACTCATGCTGATTTCACCCCCTAGGGATGGGAGTCCCGATAGTCTTATGCACTTCCGAGAATGAACCCCATACTTATTCTTATCATATTGCTAACTTTCGCAATGGACTCCTAGGTCATATCATCTCGGTTTTATTGACTGCTCCTCTGCATTTTCATTAGCCCTCCATCTCATCCACCATCAGTTTTCCCATCTACAGATTGTCCTCCATCCATTTACCTAATATAGAAACCCACCCATGGGGCCTCCACTAGTTTTCTTCCACAAACTTATGCCCCTACAGGCCAAGCCATATTTCACTGGGGCACTCATTTATGTATTCATATGCACAACCCAAATTATTATTTATTTCTTTGGTAATTGTAAAAGCCTTTGTTTCCATGATATACATAGCTTTTCGTCGCCATCCTTGATGACCTCTCTTTCTTTGGAATAGCAACCCATGTCACCCTTGGTTGGGGCACCCACTCTTTTTTTTATTCCAATATCGTTCACAAACCCTGATTATCCACAGTCCATATAACCATGATCTATGAGTTTGTTCACTTTGTTAGCCTCTAGCATAGTTTAACCCCATATATAGTCGTCCCCCTGATGCTAGATCTAGTTTTACTGTTCCTGCCAGTCATCCTTCAAACTTCCCCAACCAAGGAAAGTCTTGAGTCTCCCAGTATCTTGAATTTGTTCATGTTACTCATCAGTACCTGATATCATCTATTACTCAGTGGATTTCAAGAATCCCTTTGGTTCTTGGCATAACGTCTCCCTTCATGTCAACACTAGCACAATTTCCAGAAGGGAAACAATATCTTGACTCTCATTACCTTTTCAATGAGGAGTCTCAGATGACACAAAGAGAATCATCATTGATTTTTGATTCCGTTGACCCCCATAACATTAAAATTTAGCAACATCTCATGTTACGGACTATGCAACTATTTCATTTGTTTCATATCATCCGAAGACCTCTGAATTTGTTAGGCCATCAATGCCTGTGAGTCATCAACAATTTTGGCAATCGTCCTTGCCTCACTTCAGAGCCCGTTCACCATTTAGAACGGTCATATGTTGTTATCAACCACCCCCGAGGGCAATGCAGTTATTTACATCAACATACATATTCAGTTACAGTCTCACATTTTGGTTTCATGACATGAGCATGGGGCATGCCCACCTCGTTTGTACACATATTTTCTTTTTTTCTCCCCAAAGAAGGGTTTGGGTCCCACAGTTTTCCCTCTCCCGCTAGCGGATCGCTCTTGTAGTTTCTCTCTTCACTCTTCATTACAATGGCACTTTCAACAAAAGAAACATTGATGTATTTAGGCTATACGTATGCTCCTAACCTAACACATCAGGGGGAATATGTTTTCACTAAAATATCGTTCGCAACATTGCACATAATGGTTAAGGAAAAATATCAATTCCAACAGCAATTAGTCCACCTACAACAACAAAAATGCATTCAAAAGGAAAAAAAATTACAATTGGGTCAAAAATTGAAGTGTGCAAATTCACTAAAGGAGGCGCGTGCACAGTGTGTAGCATGCGTAGGCTAACACAACCTTCAGAGCGCACTATGCACCAAATGCGTGACTATCTACAAGAAAATTCATGCACTTCCATGAATGACACATTTATGAATCTTGTCGGCCCCTCAACCACTTCTAGTCTGACCCCCAACACAATTTGACACTCATATCTGAGCGAAATCTAGCTTGGAGGCTAGTCAAGGGCTAGAGAATGCCCTAAAGGGCCCCTTGTTAACACTATGAAACAATTACATTTTTCCTTGAATGGATGTTATAAATAAGAGCCATGTGTGTGATAATAAACCAAGATATTCAATGTATTGTTATGTTGCAATAATTCTTCCTTGAAAATCCTCTTTTCTCTTTGAATCCTTCAAGCACCATTGCAATAGGCCATTCTACTCACCTCTTGAGGGAATAGGCATTGTTTTTCTTCACCATTTTCCATTTCTTCCATTGTAAGAGAGAAGAGCTCTCAATTAGGGAACTCAAGAGCCCTCCCAAGGAGGAAGAGGGGACTCATAAGTTTCTACCTTTCTCTACGGTTTTTTTCCTACTAATCTATTGATCCATTTGTAGAAATATGTTGGTCATTGTTTGATTTTCATGGTTCTAAGTTTCTCAATATTTCTAATATTTATTTCTTATCTTTTTTTAGTTTATTTATTTGTTTTCATATGTGTTTGGCTTATTTAACCCACTCACAAACTTTTGTATTGTCTAGCAGGCTCATCTAGACATGCAAGTGTTGTTGTTTTTCTCACCCAAGTGAAAAAACCAACACAACAAAGAGTATTGGAGTTGAGCACAAGCGATAATTCAGATCGTTGAATGCTCATTTTTGTTTCTTCCCCCACACGAACTTTTCCCTGCCACCACCCTTGGTCACCTGGCTGAGGGCCCATGCAATATGGGAGAATCCCAACACGAACCGTTGGTAGAAGTTGGCAAGTCGCAAGAAGCTCTGAAGCTTAGTTAGTATGGTCGGGGATGGCCAGTCACGAATGACTTGGATATTAGTTGGATCAACATGTACCCCATGCTCATCAACAATGTATCCCAAGTATTGGACCCTGTTCATGCCAAAAGATCATTTTTCCAAGTTGTCATATTGCTTGTGTTGTCGCAGAGTGCTGAAAACCTGTTGAATATGCTACATGTGCTCCTCCCAAGTTTTGCTAAAGATGAGGATGTGATCCAAATATACCACCACAAAAGAGTTGGCGAAGGGTATCAATACATCATCCATCAACCTAATGAAAGTGTCTAGTGCATTTGTTAATAAAAAGGGCATGACCAACCATTCGAAGAGACCTTCTTTAGATTTGAAGGTTTTCTTCCATACATTAGTTGGTTCAATGGGAACCTGGTGGTATCCAGTCTTTAGGTCAATCTTGTTGAATAAATTCCCCCCCTTGAGTTGGTCAAGAATGTCATCAATCCTGGGGGGAATTGGGTGTTGGTTCCTGACTGTGATTTTTTCAAAGGCTTTGTAATCAATGTAGATTCGCCAAGTCCCATCCTTCTTCTGTACCAGTACAATCGGGCTTCCGCAAGGGGAGCATATGGGTCTGATGTTCCCCTTTTGAAGAAGCTCTTGGATCTGACACCTAATTTTTTCATTTTCCATCAGCGAGGGACGATATACTGGTCCATTAGGTAGAGGTGCATCGGGGGTCATATCAATTGTATGCTTGACTTGGCAGTGCATCGGTACCCCGGTGGGTGTGGAGAATATGTCTCTGTATTTTTCCACGATCCCATCCATTTTCTTCTGCTGCAAAGAGAGGCTCTGTGTAGATGCCACAGATGTGGCGGTGACCTTCTACTTATTGTGAGCACAGATCACAAAGAAGAAAAACTTCCCGGTCTGTGAAATTACCTTACTGTATTTATTAGAAGAGATTAAAGAAATAGCGGTAGGCGGCGCTACCTCTAGTATATTGTACAATTTTCTACCCAAAGTAATAATAACATTGCACATTTTAGACTCATACACAACATGTTGCTTTCAAAAATATGGTTGTCCTAAAATAACATCACAAAATTCAAGAGGAGAAATATCACACAATACCTCATCTTTGAAAGGCTCGATGTCATAGGGAAGAAGACATTGTTGGCTGACACGAAGATCTCTCCCTTGGCGAAGCCAGTCGATGGTGTAGGGTTGCGGTGTCGTCGGTAGGTCCAGCCACTTAAGGACCTATATTGAGATCAAGTTCTTCTGACTGTCTCTATCGGAAATGAAATGAAGCGGACCCATTTTACCCACATCTGTGAGTGAAAGAGGCATTCCCCTTCCTCTGGTTCTTCTGGTTCGCTTGGCTGGACTTTGGTGGTAGTGACAGTGGCACTGGGTTCAACATCGATAATCTACTTCCCTCTTTCTGGATTTGATTCGGAATCAGAATCGAACTCTAACTCATAATCCTTCAACTCGACCACGAGTGACTTCTTGGAGCGACATTCTTCAGTGTTGAGCCAAGGGATTTTATAGTACTCACACCATTTTCCCATGTCCTTCTTTGTCTTCTCATTGTTCTTCTTGTGTTGTGGCTTGGACTGGTTTTTCTGAGAGTAGCCATCTCAGATCGGTCCCTTGATGTGTGGGTTAGGGTCGCTTTTGCCTTGGTTTGGCTGTGAGGAGTGTCCAGATCCAAACTCTCACCTCTTCTGCTTAAATGTTTGCTCGATCTTGACAACATATCTATAATTCGTGCCCAATGAGGCGATGTCTAGAAACTCCATTTTTTTTTATGTATTTATGCAAACAGTCATGGTATTTGAGCACCAGATGTCTCTCAAAGTCTTTGATACTCAATTTGGTGCACAGGGTATGGAAAATATTGGTGAAGTCTAGTACTATCTAGTCCCTTTCTTTATGCAGGGTGGTCCATCTAGTGTACATGTCCTCTTAGCTTCCAACAAGGTAGTATTGTTCTTTAATGGCATCCCAGAAGGAATCCCATGTAGGGGCAACCACAAATATTGCATATTCCTTTATGGCCCTTTGCTCAAAGTAAGTATCCCACCAATCCTTAACATGGGGGACAACCTTGAGGAGTACAAAAGTAATATTTTCCCTATCGAAAAAATTGTGGACCGAAAAATACCCTTTGAGTAGATTCAACCATTTATTTACAACATCTGCATCTATCAGTCCTTCAAATAATGGAATATCAAAATTTACCTGTATCTTTAAGGGGGTTGCATGGCCGCTTGATGAAGATGCTTATCCTATGGGAATCCATTGAAGGATCCATGCAAAGTTGTCCATAATTTCGTTCCTTTGTCGTGTGAGGGCTTCCTCGAGCAACATTTTAATAGTATATCTTGTTTCATCATCTTTCTTTTCATCCCCCATGGGATTTTTTCGGGCTCGACGCGGCCGATATTGCAATGGCTTGATTGGTTTGAGTCCCAAATTCTTGTACCCAAATCTTGTTGGGGACATGCTCGAAGAAAAATAAATGAAGAGCAGATCGCTCTCATACCACTAATCTAGATTTAGGAGAGGAATAAAATGATTAACAAATTGAATACAATAAACACAGAGATATGAATAACAACACACATATCCACTGAACAATATCTTCTATTGAATAAATGAAATAGGTTGAAAGTGTAAAACTACAGAACTAAAACACTTGCTCGAATGGTGGTAGTTATCTCTGAGAAGAGATGTGGTTGCTATGTGCATCCTTCTGAGTAGAATGATTACAATGAGGTTCCAGATGCATTTTTGATATTACTCATGAATGCCAAAACCCTATACATCCAAAAACCTAACCCTAGGAAGTGAAACGCCAAAAGTCATGTGGGCCCATATGGGTAAGTTGGTACCTCAACTTCTCGGGGTCGTAACTTTTGCATACGACCTTCGTTTTAGGCACATGATAGCCCATTGGAAAGGTATTTCAGAGAGATACACATTACACCATCAAACTCTAACTTTGTCTACATTTTGACTGTGGCGATCCAAAAGAAACACTTTTTAGGGATCCAAAATGGCCCTAGAAGTACAATAAGATGTGATGACATGAAAACATACAAAATAAGCTAGTTGGATTAGGTGAGAGGCCACCAATATCCACCTGGAAGATGTGTAGGGCTTCAGACAACCCCAGATGTGTGGAACCCACGATTACAAAGAAGTACATAAGAATGTGTTGAACTAAAAACAGACAAGAGGAACCAGTGGGAATAGGTGGGTGGCCACCAATATCCACCTGGATCAAACATTAATCTCATAACATTTTTTTTTATAAAGGGAAATATAGGATTATGTTTTGTATCGATAAAGGTTCTTTAGTCTGGTTTTCCCAAAGGTTAAAAGATTAATGTTAAAAATATGAACAAAAGGATAAAACCTTCTTATTCATCTATGAAATCTTTGTGACAAATATGCAAGCTTAAAACCATCGAAATGATTAATCTTTTGATGACTGCCCAATTTGAACATTGCCTCCACGATGAATTTTCAGTATTTCATTAACGTTGAACATTTCAATCATCGAGGGTTGTCAAACTCAACGGTAAAGTTTTGAACTGGCTAGTCTTGATAACTCGCAACTATTGTTGTTGGTGATTGCTTATAAATTTCTGCGACAAATTTATTGTGCCTCTACTAAATTCCTGCCAAGAATTTATTGTCTTTCCAGGTAACGATGAAAATCGATTGTTGAATCCATGTGAAGAATGATAATCCAAATCTACGGATTAGGGGAAAATATGGGTTGTGGCATAGGTAACAATTTTGAAAAATATTTTAAACATTCACAAAATAGGGTTTGGCCAGGAAGTCCTGGGGTCAATTCCCATCAAATCATACCACAAAAATAATACATAACAAGTAAGTGGTTTGAGAGAAGAAAAATACCTAGATTCCACCTCGAATCATCTGATTGATAACATTGTTTCAGCCTCCACCAATTCCTACGACTTTGATTTGAGCGGAGTCCATTGCAATCAATTGTGAATTTGAATTTACACAAACACTTGTCTTTCTTCTTCTTTTACAACTTGTCCATTGTATCGACCTAGGGAATGGGAGAGCTGAAGATTAATGGGTGAGGAATCCATGGTGTCCAAAAGCTTCATCCATGAGAGGGGTTCAAGAGCTATAAGACAAGGCAAATTCCATGAATGAAATGATCAAAAGCTCTTAGAAATGAATAAAGAGATCTATGAAGAGACAAATCAGGGGTTATGTCCAGTCCCTGAGACCTGGAGGTGGAACAAAGTTGCTCAGCGGCACATGTTCATGGAGTTGGTTCCATCTTGATTAAGCCCCATTTCCTAATATTCCTCTTCATTCTTTCAAGCATGTCGCCCTAGTTGCTCATCTCGAGAAAGCTCTAGTATGAATGGCATTATTAATGTCGATAATAAAACCATTATTTAATATAAATGGTGATGATTAAACATGAGTAGACTCTTGTGTATCTCCCTAGTATAGCTACAACAATGCTAGCTCTACATGCCATCCTTGTATTATATTGAATAAACAAAGGTTTTTGTATTGTCGCCCTCGATAAAAAGTCCAAGCTCAAAGTATGTCATCACTGTTTCATACTGTGTAGTGTCATATCTATGACTATAGTGATAGGCTCGACTCCAGTGCATCGACCTGTATTGTCAGATTGTGTCATCAGTGGTGAACCTCGACTGCAACATGAACTTCCTATACTAATGTTACCGAGGAATGAGTCGTCATTTATGTTTTTTAATTTACGTTTACATTTATGATCTTATATTTATATTTATTACCCATTGCCAACCCTACAATAACAGGTTCATTTCATTAACCAATCAAATGTTCAAAAAATGTTTTCAAATAATTTCAAAAAATCACAAAAAACGGGTTTTAATGTTTCACCTTAGGAAAACATCATAAATTTTTGGTCAACTTAGATATTAATATGCAGTTGACTGCATATCCATTACTATATACGATTTACACTGCAACACAATGGAATAATATGGTCTCTAATAATATTTATTAGAGTAAAAACCTTACAAAAATCAAGAACATTAATTAAATCTCGCGAACAATCAAAACATTAATGAATACATGATAATTGTTGAGATGAATAACGGTAAACATTAATGTAAATGTGTTCATGTATTAATGTAAAAATATTTTAGTACACATTATGTTTGGAGTTTTATATAGATTTTCACAATTTACATATCCAGGACTAGTTTAGATCCATTTTAACTCTAAATTTATTAACTCCAGATTTATCATGAAACTATAAACATTAAATCCTTGAAAAAACAAACATTCTTTACATTTTATACACTAATTTTTTTTTGACATAAATCCAAAATTAAAAAAAAATTACAATAATTTAATTTGAGAAAGAGCAATGATTTTAGATTTAAATCATCACCAAGTGTTCAACGCATTGAGATCTATATATTATTAGATTTAAAAGTATTTTAAATCTAACGGTATATAAAATGTATATTATATTTATTAAAGGTTGGGTATATTATTAGATTTAAAAGTATTTGAAATCTAACGGTTTATTAAATGTATATTATATTTATTAAAGGTTGTGTAGAATAATTAGTTTTCATCTAAGTTTATTGAGAATTGGAGAGAAT